>JAOWBR010162930.1:0-12117 GCA_028571145.1 Dionaea muscipula
TTCACATGAATCTCTGAATGAATGAATGAATGGACATACCTGTGTGCACCCAAAAAGTTTAAGCACCCTCAAGGACAAGCACCTGTTTACAATTACAATCAGAGGCCCATCTGTTACACTGCGACACCACGATAAATCCAAACTCACGAGATTTCTGCAACATTTTGCAAGTGAGATGGCTGTTTGAAGCCAAACCTGTACACATGCACAATTTAAGATACTATTAGTTATCTCATCATGTTTAGGAATTGGTATTAGGAAGAGTGAAAGCAGGAAGAGTAATCAATCAGCAGAGAAAGAGACAGGAAGAAGGCACTTTGCAGATTCATACCTTCTTAACATTGTTCAGAGACAATTCTTTCAAAAACTCCCAACGAGTTTCAATTAAAGCTGCTACAGCCTTATCACTATCATGCATTGCAAGAGAGGTTGTGGGATGATGAGTATTATTTGCATATAAAAAAACAATAAGATAGTTAATCAGCATACATGGAAAGATCAAACAAAATAACCCGAGAAAGAAGTAACCACAGTTCTAAAAACAAAGAAGAAAGGGAAAAAAAGACATAACAGCCAGCACATAACAATAATAGAAGACTGACCTGAATTTGTTTCGACAAAATTTCAGCGACTCAATTGCCTGAAGACCATTTGCAAGGTATTCTACGCCAACATCTGTCAATTTGTACAAGTTGGCAACATCAAGTGCACACATTACAGAACAATTTTGTGCAATGGCCTTCAATGAGAAATCTGTCAAATTGCTGCACAGAGTAAACAACAGGCATATATGCAGCCTTTAGGAGAACAGATAATCAGGTGAAAACATAATAGAGCAGCAACTAGCAGATAACAAAATTTTAAAACTAAATAAGTTCAACAAGGGGAATAAAATCCCGGAAATGAAACTAGGAGGGAGCGGGGAATAGTGAGACTTACCCACAGTCGGCCAAAATCAGCTCCTTCAGTTTGTGACCATTCGCAGTAACCAATTCTCTGACAAATTCATCAGATACACTTGGAATGCCCGCAAGGGACAATACTTTCAGATGGTTAAGCTTTTTCAATGATGGTAGAACAAGCATTACATCTAAAGTTTGGCAATCATCAAGATACAGCTCAGACATAATTGATCCCAGCGAGTCGGCCATGGAGTTAATCCCAACAACTGTAAGAAGAGAGCACTGGCTAAGATTTATTGATCTCAATGCAGGAGCAGCAGAAACAAGTGCACTCAGTCCAGTATCGGAGAGGCAGCAAGCACCCTTCAACGAGATGGCAGTCAATGCAGGAAGTCTTTTGTGTGCTAAAGTAGCAATTAGTGTATAGTCTGACAAGCAGCGCCCACATTGATCGAGCTGTAGAACCTGATTACAAGAGAAGAAGAATTGTTTTTCTTTCATGTGCATGATGAATGCTACCACACCCACACTAGGTAAAAAAAAAATATTCGAATTCCTAGCAGTAGCAGGGAAGGATGGATCCAAGAGATGACAAAATATAAGACCATGACCAGTATCACAAAAAAAGAAAGAAGTAAATATCGTCACAAAAGGAAAGGAAAGGAAGGAGAAAACGGAGCTAAAATAGACATGATATTGATCGTAATCGGATTTCAGACCAAAAGCGAGAACTACCATCTTTTCTTCTCTACCTTGCTTTCATCTGATACTCTTTTTCCATCTCCTTTTCCGACTAAACTTCTCCCCTGTACATTTTAATTTCCATTTTTCTATTTTTTCCTTCGCACCGTCAAGGATGTTCATCCACAAGCGGACCAAAGAATCATTTTCTCAGTGGTAACCTAGAAAACATACTACTAAATCAAGCAGCACGAGAACAAACATACCATTTCACATTCAACACTTACATTTCCTTGTACTGCAAAGAGTTCACCTTTAACTGAACAGCTGCACGATAGGCAGGTATAAACAACATTTTATCCTTGAATATTTCAGAAATTAGGAAAACAGCGTATGAAGAGGCAGCATTTGACTGAAAACTAATGATTCATGGTGCCAAGAACGTGGTAGTGTTTCATGACCATAATAAGAGAGACATGCAGCTAGCTAGTCATGTTGGAGATTACCGTCAAGTTGCTAGTGTCGCAGCTCTGAAAAGATTCTGTGAACTGTTCCTCAGTCATCCATGAGCAATCACTAAGGCGTATTTCAGAAGGAGATCCTTGAAGGAGAAGATTGAAAAACTGGGCAGTCATCTTCCCAGAACAGCAAAGTATCTGGCTAAGCTTGTGCCTAATTTCATCAGGAATAAGTTGGAGGGAAGTTATGGCATCGGCATTCTCAGCAAGGACGGACAGACAAAGGTCCTTCAGTGATGGCACCTGTATTTTCTCTTCACGGGCCTGCTCTATCCTAGGACTCCACTTGATTGAAGAAACACCATCTTTGTTCATGGACAAGATCTTGTTATGATGATCGAGGATCATCTTCTCCCTGTCTTGTAGAATTTTCATAGCAGCAGAAAAAGGGCCAGGCAAATCTTCAATCTCCTGCACAGCTGGTGCTGAAGGCACTTCCCTTTGAGCTGCATTAGAAGGCAAATCCAACCGATCACAAGACTTCCTCTTCCCACTCTTCTTCATTTCCCTCGCAGCTCCTTCCAACAACTTCCCTTCCTTCTCCTCCACACATTCCTTCACTTCCACCGTCATTTCCACTACACGCTCCTCCATCACTCCAACTCCGCGTCCACCAGAATCAGAAACCCTAACCCCATTCCCCATAACAGTCGGCACGGGATCATCACCACTCTCAATCTCAACACTGCAGAGATCAAATGCACGCGCATCTGAATTCCCTTCTTCCGATATCGGCTCCCGTTTGGCCTCGATACGCCGGCGCTTTCGATGGGAACCGCAAGACCCGGCACCGCTATCGACGAGATTGGAATTGGAAGCAAGCTGGAGACTCCGTCGGAGGGAAGAAGAAGGGGAAACGGAATCGGACCCCGAGACTAGAGAACCTGGACCGGAAATAACTGGAGGAGGGGATTGGGGGGCGGGGGATGGCTCTTCGGCATCGCGTGTTGTGGGCGCCGATGGTTCTTCCATGGTCGCCGGTTGTTTTAGGGCTTTGCGAGGGGATATTGTGGCGAGGGAGAATCTTTTACTTGCGCAGACGAGGCCACCGATTTTACGTGGTTCCGGTGAGGACAAAAAAAATCCCAAACAAAAGGGAAAACAGAACGTAAAAGAAAATGGAAAACGGAAAAGGGAACCAGGGGAAATTGAAACGGCGGAGGCGGCTGTGGTGCCGGTGGTGCCGGTGGTGCCGGTGCCGGTGCCGGCGGCGTCCGCGGTGCAGAAACTTCCGCGATAAGGTATTTGATTTCCCGCCAAATCGACGAGGTGGGGCCTTGGGGATGCTGACGTGTATATCGTAGTAGACTGCAGTACCGGATAAAACAATCTTTCCTCGATTTCAGTTTCTCACTGTCAAATAATTATTCGAAATTTAAATATTAAATTTACCGTAGAAGTATTGAAAATAATTAATTTCATGTATTTTATTTTATGGAGGTGTCAACCTTTTTATGCGCAGAATATTATATAGATCCAACGTGGATCCAAAAAAGGAGGCATGCCGCATGCGTATTGCGTGCAGACCCTATTGCATCCAAATTACTAATTAGGCCCCCCTTTGACCTCATTGTTCGTGAGCTTTGATCTAAATGCTTTCCAATGAAGGCAAGGGTATTATGGTCAAAAGGATGCGATAAAACTCCTCAACTCATTTATAACTACTTTTAAAACATATTCTAAAATATCTCTTGTTAATAAAATTAAATTTTCATTTTAATTTAAATAAAATAAAATAAAATAAAATAAAATAATGGAATGGAAAGTGGGAACACACCCTTTTTTCCTCAATCAATTGCGACGACAAATCACAGACGCGAATTCCACACCCTCTCTCTCTCTCGCTCTCCCTTCTCTGTGCTTTTCCCCTTCTCAGTGAGTTCGTTAATGGCGATCCCATCCACACCCATCAATGGACCCCGCTGACTCCCCTACCTGTCGCTCCCCCTTTTTCTGATCTTCAATACCATGAGCTTTCACCACCACCACCACCTTCACCATCCCAATTCAACCGACGATGGTGTACCGCAGAGAGTCAACAGCCCGCGTTTCTCCGGCCCCATGACTCGCCGGGCTCATTCCTTCAAGCGAAGCGCATCCGGAACCCCCTCCAAAAACGCCGGTGGCGGTGGGAATAACAATACTACCACCGGCAGCAGCAGCAATAGTGGTGGGGGTACTCTCAGCAGCCATTACGAAATCGACCTCGTTCTAAACTCGCCCACATCCGATTCCCCCACAGCTGCTGCGAATAGTAGTCCTGTCTCTGCTGATGGGTTTGATTCTTTGTTTGAAAGGAAGCAGACCCATCATCATTTCACGACACTGAATCAGAGGGGTGTGGTCAGGGGGCTGTTGAAGGGGCCAGTTGGATCCACTGTGAATGTGGTCAAGTTGGGGCTTAGAGAGAAGAAGAGATTGGGGCAGTGGATGTTCTTTTTGTTCTGTGGTGCTTGCTTGATGATGGGTGTCTTCAAGATTTGTGCCAATGGATTCTTTGGAACTGGTCCCTCTGATGATCTCCAGGTTTATAAGTTTTGACTTATTCTTCTCTTTGCCTCTTTGCTTGGTTCCTTCATTTGTTGTTTGCTTCTGCTTCAAAAGCGTTGTCAATTAAGGTATCGTTCCAGTTTCTAAGAGGCCTGTGTTAAAGTTATAGTTGGCACAACTCCTTCAATGAAGAAAAGTACAGAAATCATTGGTGCTACCCAGATGCTAACATTTCTGTATCTAACTGAAGGTTGTTTTAGTTAGCTGAGAATATGAAAATATTAGTGTTTGACATGGATAATGGGGACCAGGCTCGAAAAGCAGGCCGTGGACAGTTGAAATTTGTCTAGGTTTTGAAGTGAGGATCCAAGTTTTGTCACCATACATTGAGTTAGGGGGTCTTTTTTATATGTATAGGTGAGGATTTTACCTGTCCTGATTCCTCTTCTGGGCGCCAAAGGCTTGCTAAAACAGAATTACCGTAGCAGTATATATTGCTCTCTTTTTGTAAATCAGGCAATTTGATTTGGATTAGGCAGTTTTTGTGGTCTAGAACTGCATATTTTAGATATCTAAATTATGTGTTCTTTTGGGTTTCTTTCTGTGATTGGTGTATATCAATTCATTTTTCATATGATTATGTGGTACGGCATGCAAGGAGTTGTTTAAATTCCTCGTCTTCTTATTTATGAACTTGCAGGCTTGTGTATTCATTGCCTTTAACTTCCAACCTGTTCAACATGTCTTTGGGTCAATTGATCCTTAAGCTCTAAACGAATGAACTTAGATTTCTAACCTTTTCAACTAGGGTCTTTCTGATTCTGGCATCAATGATCAGTATCTGATGGATCAAAGACCTCATGATTATGTGGATAAGGAGGAAGGAAACAACCGGGAAGGAAGCAATGATATTGACAGGACTTTAATGATGGTGGCATCTGGAGTAGTTGGTAACGATATCATCGCTGAAGTAAGTTTTGTGAATTCATTTTCCACATATCTGAGGTTTGGTTCAGTTGGTATCGTTGCTTATATATTATATATATATACTTTCGAATGCAGTATTCAGATATATGGTCTAAACCCGACAGCAAAAACTTCAGCCAGTGCATTGACCTGCCAAAGGGTCACAAGAGTAAGGATTGACAATATCGCATAGTTTCATTCTCTGTTCTTGCTCATTTTACTCAATGTTTCCGTCTCTGTTCCTGTCTTTTACAGAAATGGATGTCTCAACAAACGGTTATATTCTCATTAATGCAAATGGTGGCCTGAATCAGATGAGATTTGGGGTCTGGTTGTTGTGTGTTATTATGTTGACAGTATACTCTTTTGAGGTATTTCCATCATGTCATCTGATGGTCAACAAATTTTAGAGTGCAGATCTGCGATATGGTTGCTGTTGCTAAGATCATGAAAGCCACTCTTGTTGTTCCTTCTCTTGACCACACCTCATACTGGGCGGATGAAAGGTACAATCTCAATCCTTCATCATCTAGGTTGTTCACAATCTCTGCTATCGCCTTCTTGAGTTTCCTGTAGTAGAACTGAAAGATGTGAAAGAGGAGGAATCTATACTTGCAGTCCCCTGGAGGCCTGCTTACAAGTGATAAACTGAAAGTATATGTGCGACATCTGTGCTCGCCAGTTGTGTGCGTGTGTAGATTATGAGTCGTATACAGTGATTCCTAGTTCTTTTCTTGGTACTAGAATTCTGTTTTTGATGCACATCAAGATGATGTTTTAGAATTGTAAGCACTCTTTTCGGTCATTTGAATGGTGTGTTTTTTAGTCCTAGTTACTTACTCGGTTGCCAAGTCCCGTCTTACTCAACTCAGTGTCGTTACTTGCTGAACTCACATGCCTCTCACCCTTTGTATTTTAGTTCATTTTTCGAGACTGTTTGTTTCTCAATTTATGGTGCCGGTTTTGTGATGAATTTGCAGTGGCTTTAAAGATTTGTTTGATTGGAAGCACTTCATGGAGACATTGAAAGAAGACATCCACATAGTTGAGACCTTGCCTTCTGCCTTTGCAGAAGTTGAGCCTTTCATGAAGACACCAATATCTTGGTCAAAGGTTTGGATGGGTTTGATAGATGATTTGGTATTCTTTATATAGTCTATATATACCTGAGAAATTGGCTTTGCCTATGTGGTCGACTAGGATGTGACACCAATATCTTTTGCTTAGGTTAGCGCACTATATTTGTCGGACATTGACTGGGCCCCACCTAGTGGAATGTGGTCGTGTATATGATGATGATGATGATAGTTTGTTTTGACTGATTTGATTATGATAATCATAATTAGAGCTAGTGCATACCATGGAGCGCGCTAAAAGCCTAAAACGGCACTTAATTGAAATGAACGTAGAAACAGAGAGAAATAGGTGTTCCATTCAGGAACTCAAGTTACCCACGGAGCCTCATAATTCACTCTTATTTGCTGAGCTTTTGAAGCCATGAAATGATTGTCTGAGTTACTGTTTTTTCAGGTTAGTTACTATAAGTATGAGGTTCTCCCACTTCTGAAGCAGTACAAAGTGATATATTTCACTCATTCTGATTCTCGGCTTGCCAACAATGGCCTCCCAAATTCTATACAAAAGTTGAGGTGTCGTGTGAATTACCAGGCACTAAAATATTCTAGGTCCATTGAAGAACTTGGGAGAACATTGGTTTCAAGAATGCGGCGGCCAGATGGAAGTCCTTACCTTGCTCTTCATCTGAGGTACTTCTGGTGTCTTGAATCAAAAAAACGTTGTTATTATACTACAAATGTCTACAATAATAATAATAAAAAAAAAACATTATATTTTGTTGACCCGCCCCCGCCCCCTCTTAAATTGAATTTCTTTTCTAAATTCTGGTTTAGCGTATTTTTGTCACTTATATGAAAATCCTGACTCGGTCCTTGTTTGGAATATCAAATATGCAAGTAAGTGGCTGTGGAACTCATTTGTTTTATCATTTTGTTTGCATCTAGGTATGAGAAGGACATGCTTGCATTTACTGGTTGTAGTCACAATTTGACAGCAGAAGAAGATGAACAACTCCGGAAGATGAGATACGAGGTCAGTCATTGGAAGGAGAAGGAAATCGATGGTGCAGAGAGAAGGAAACTGGGCGGCTGCCCGTTAACCCCGAGGGAGACCTCACTTCTGCTCAAGGGGTTGGGTTTCCCATCCAGCACGAGGATTTATTTGGTAGCCGGTGAAGCTTATGGAAATGGAAGTATGCAATATCTGTCCGATGACTTCCCCAACATCTTCTCGCATTCTATTCTCACCAGAGAGCGAGAGCTGGAGCCATTGAAAGATCATCAGAACATGTTGGCTGGTCTAGACTATGTTGTTGCCCTTCATAGCGACGTTTTTGTTTACACCTATGATGGGAACATGGCCAAGGCTGTTCAAGGTCACCGGCGTTTTGATGGCTTTAAGAAGACCATAAGCCCAGATAGGTAAGATCAGACTGGTTGGTTAGTAGTTCTATGAGTCAGTCTTCTTCTGCTTAGACATGGGGATTTGATCCTTGGTTCTCCTTTTTATATGCAGGATGAATTTGGTGAAACTTGTTGATGATTTAGATGTAGGAAAGATCACTTGGAACAAGTTCAGCTCCAAGGTGAAGAAGCTCCACAAAGATCGAAATGGGGGGCCGTACTATAGAGAACCGGGAGAGTTTCCTAAGCTAGAAGAAAGTTTCTATGCAAACCCTCTTCCAGGTTGTATATGTGAAACTGCAAAGAAATAACAGGAGGCTCAACTTTTAGGTTTTCGTTACTCTTTCCAAGGATGAATTGATCCCATTTGCCCAAAATCTCAGCAGCTAGCTAGCTGCGGTTTGGGAATTTACAAGACAGAAAGTGTATCTGTTCATCAGTCCAAAAATGGCATTGGAGAAGAGAGCATGGTTGCATGGATTGCTTGCTTCAAGCATAATGATCTGAGTTCAGGATGATGAGGGCAGCTGGAGGCAGAAGGCTTGCAGCAGCAGCAGCAGGAGGAAGCCGGCCGCTTTCTTGTTTTGAATTATTGCATACAAACAGGAATACAGAATTCTGCCAATGAGGTATATCACATAAGCAAGCATTCTGCTCATTTTGTTATACTGAACTAAAAAAACAGTCCGCGAGAATGCAGACGGCTTTTACTAATTGAATTTGTGAACATCTGGCTGGCTCATGGTACTCCTGGTTTTATCTTTTGCTTGGTTTGAATGTGGAAGGCAAATGGTGTAACATTCTGGGTCCATCCTCCGGAGTCTTGTCAATAACACGTTAACGGACCATTTTATCTTTATCTAATTCGAAAAGGTCAAACGATGGAACTTATTAGATCTATATTCAATCACATCTCCGGTTTGCCAACCCATATTAGCTGGATTGCAGATGTTGTTTAAGAAATTCGGTTCCGTCTTCTGGTGAATTAGGACCAGAAATCGCTTTAAAAAGCATCAGAGGACAGACATCTCAGGCAATCTAACATGAATTGTTATTTTGTTCTAACATGACTTAGCTGGAATGAAATTGACACCAACATGTACTAGTGATGTGATGTGATGAGTTGGAATGGTGGGAATCAGAGCTGTACTAGATTTCGGTGGGACATTGCATATACTGAAAACCACTGCATACCAAATAGTTGAGTTGAGACTTGAGCGACATCCTCATGTGGGTGTCCCCCATGGCCAATGGCCATTTGCTTTTGAGATTCTTTTAGACCCACAAGAAGAAAGAACAGCAGAAACTAACTGCAAAAGAGTTCACCCAATTAACCTAACCTGATAGGTTAAGATCAAAATCTTGACAAGGAAATTAATTGAGCTGTGACACAGCAAGGGAAACTACAATCAATGTAGCGATGCCTTCACTCCAAATATTATATATATATATATATATAATCAAACCAACAATAGTTTATATTTTGTCTGTCAAACAAAGAGGAAAATTTACATGGTTCTAACAACCCAGAATAGACTCAACAAGTTCTTGTAAAGGTGCTAGCTCTCCCTTGTCGATCAAACGGAACTCCTGCAATATGTAAACAAGTAAGCCGAATGTACATGCATGATCAATCAAATAACTTATCGATTTAATACGACAGCATTGCAAGGTGAAGCCGGACAAATGCATGAAACAGTACTCAATGAGGTTTACATGGCATGTACTTGGATGAGGAATTTTAGATGAAATATCACATGGGACTTGCCTTTGGAACAAACAGGTGAAATTTTGAAAGGTTGCTGACATATTGCAGACAAAAAAAAAAGCAACGTACCCATGTAAAAAGGACAAAATGCTTGAAGCAAGTGTTCAGATGAGCTTCCTCCTTCAAACTCACTATCTTTTGAAAATGGGAATGATAGATGTGAGCGTAAACCCGGAACAATCTTTTGAAGATGGTCCTGACGACATCCTGGAAATTGGCAGGAAAAGGAGTCCCTACAGTACAAGATATGGGGGGTCAGATACAAGGGAGCATAAGAGGACCAGACAAAGAAAGAGGGGAAACAGAAAGCGAGTAGAGAAATTCAGATACCTAGTTTCTGAGGGAAGATGGATTCATCATCCAGTTGTGCTTCAATCCAATCCATCAAGTACTCCACGTATTTTGGAGCTGAAACCTCTATGGGTCTCTTTACAGTAACCCCATCTGCCCATCTATACTCATACCTGCACGGATACTCAGAGCTTGAGCATACCAGGTGTAGGCCTAAAATGGCAGAAAAGCCGGCTTCTTACTAAAGCGTAAAAGTACTAATGCATCGACTATTACACACTCGGTTGACCCCAAACAGGGTATCATTCCAAGGAACCCAGTGAAGCCTAGCATGCTAGAAGTGTAGGCCTAAAATTTCAAAGCAGCAGTTCCCTTTGAACATCTTATCTTTTCAGAAATCAGATTGTTTTACAACTTACAAGCCTCTCTCTCGACTACTGCAATAGGAAACTTTATATCTTTCATATGTATAAGATCTCCACCCAGTGAATCATAGCAATGTAGTCATCGGAAAGAAAGAAGTTCTTCACCGTGCGTGCATTTAGTTCTTGCATTCATTAGATTCGAATACTTTTCTCTCTAACAATGAAAATTTCCCTTAAAGCTTGAAGGAAGTTTATCCCTCATCTACATATGACATGTGCACAAAGATTAGGGATGCTTCAGAACCCCATTATATGAAATTATGATCCTCATTCACCAGCATCAAGGAGTGTAGTAAAAAGTTACAAAACTGAATATAAAATAGGAATTGAGATGGTACTTTGGTCCAGCAGACATAGTTGGACAGTTGGTCGACGTGCAGAACTCGGTTAGAGTACCATACAGAATGTTAACTTGATTGAAGAAGTCTACAGCTGTTGAAAAAACAGAAAGGAAAAAATGAGAAAGACAACAACACGTGAAGCCACATTAATAACAAGTCTACGGCAATAACATCTATATTCTCCTCAATATGATAGTGCAAGTAGAATAACATGGAAATTTACAATTGTGTAAACCAAATTAAATTATTTCGAACTGAAAAAAGAAAGCGATAGCAGAGTTAATCTCAACTGTTCACAGCCAGCCATTCGTTTAGGTCTTCTCCAGGGGGTAGCTTCACAGCTTCTCTCAAGTTTCCACTACCTAAGGTTGCATCAATATGTCTCTGGAGTTGCGCACCCTGAATACAAATCATCAAAGAAAGAATTAAATAACCAGCAAGTAATCATATTCCTAGGTGCATAAGCTTATGAAGATAATACTCACTTTACTTCCAGAAGGAGCATTCTTCTTGGGGCGAAAGGTCTTCTGGTTTCTGCAGAATCAAGTCAAGTGCGCAAAATTAGCTCGCTAAACAATAGAAAATGAAAGGAGAACAACACATATCCGTTACTTGCAATATTGTTCTGCGACTCAAAATCTCCAAAAGAGAACTTTCAACATTGTTTAAATTACTGCTGATCATTGAATAAAATGATATTCTATTATCTCAGGCTGTATTAATGAAAAGATATTCAGACACCAAATCCACTTTGATTGTAAGATGGATCAACAATAAGAGAATATCATCCCCTGATGTACGGATATGAGTCAAGCTAGAAAACCCAAATTACTTGTGAGACATGATGACGAGTTGTACAACTGTCACAACAAAGTTGAGCTCACATAGCTGAATGCAAGGTCAGCTTTAGCTGACTCTGACTTTATAGGAAACCATAAATATGTTCATTTCGTGGGAACAGAAAAGAAGCAAATCCTTCAACGTACTTCAATTCAACAAAACAAATAATATGGATTGAAAACTGACATCAAACTAGTACACTATGTTAGCAGAAGACGAATGAAGTAACACATAATAAACATATTAAACTAGTCGAAATGTTATAGATAAAATTTCCACATGGTGACAATTGCATGATATTGTAGCACAAAAAATGGGTTAACCATTACGCACCATCGCTATGTGCACACAACAGGACTTCTTGTAATTCCCACGCCCAACGAACGGCCAACCACACCCACCTTATTGGACCATT
>JAOWBR010162941.1:0-12116 GCA_028571145.1 Dionaea muscipula
CAATCTTGGGACAAAGAAGGGATAATGTCCCTCACGTGATTTATTATACAAGCAAAACACTAGATCCAACACAGTTAAATTATACTGCCACTGAAAAAGAGTTGTTCGCAATAGTGTTTGCTTTAGATAAATTTAGGCAATACTTGTTGGGGACAAAGGTCATTGTTTTTATTGACCATGCTGCTATAAAATATTTGCTTTCCAAAAAAGAGTCCAAGCCTAGATTGATTAGGTGGATCGTGCTGCTACAAGAGTTTGACATTGAGATAAAAGACAAATCAGGTAAAGCAAACCTTGAAGCAGATCACCTAAGCCGACTGGTTCAAAATGAAGATGGTACAATCATCCAAGATTCAATCAAAAGTGATTCTAAGTATTACGTTTGGGATGTACCATATCTTTGGAAAATTTATTCTGATCAAATTATCAAACGTTGTGTATCCCAAACGGAATCACTTGGCATACTGAAACACTATCACAGGTTTACTTGTGGAGGACATTTTAGCCCTCAAAAGACTGCGAGGAAGATCTTGGAAGCAGGATTCTACTGGCCGTCTGTTTCTAAAGATTCTTTTGAATTTTGCAGATCTTGTGGTAGATGCCAACGACTGGGGAACATTTCCAGACGTGATCAAATGCCAATGAAGAACATCCACGTTTGTAAGGTGTTTGATATCTAGGGCATAGACTTCGTTGGGCCGTTTTCTCCATCTTTTGGTAACATTTATATACTTCTTGCTGTTGATTACATTTCAAAATGGGTAGAGGCTATTGCTACAAAAACAAACGGTAGCAAGGTTTTTGTTAAATTTCTTAAAACCCATATCTTTTCAAGGTATGGAGTTCCAAAAGCCCTTATCAGTGATAGGGGAACACACTATGTAAACCGAACGGTGGCCGCCCTACTTAAGAAGTATCATGTGCACCATTGTACGTCTACTGCCTATCACCCACAGACTAATGGGTTGGCAGAGGTCTCCAACTGTGAGATTAAAAATATTTTGATGAAAACTATTAACACATCTAGGAAGGATTGGAGTACCAAATTAGACGATGCTCTTTGGGCCCATAGAACAGCCTATAAAACACCACTTGGTATGTCCCCATTTAGGCTTCTCTTTGGTAAGGCTTGTCACCTTCCTGTTGAGATTGAGCATAAAGCCTATTGGGTCATACGTGAGTACAATCTTAACTATGATGAGGCTGAGAAAGAGAGGAAACTCCAACTCCAAGAGTTGAAGGAGATTAGAAATGAATCCTACATTAACGCTGCAATCTACAAAGAGAAAACCAAAGCTTTTCATGATAAAATGATCACTAGGCGTAATTTAATTGTTGGACAGAAGGTTTTATTGTTCCATACACGTCTGAAACTTTTTCCTGGAAAGTTAAAATCTAGATGGCTTGGTCCCTATGTCATAATAGAGGCCAATCCGTCTGGATACTTTGAAATTCAGAGTCTCTAAAATCCTGGGGAAAAGTTTCGGGTAAATGGACATAGACTCAAACCTTTCTTTGAAGGAACACCGTCTGGTCTGATAGAGGACATTGATCTTCAGGATGAACCTTCAAAGTGATCCATTTGTTTCAGTTAGTTATTATTTTATTTATTCATTTAATTTATGTTTTGCTTCTGATTGATTTCTGTTTTTGTTTCACGACTGACTCTTCCCTTTTTCTTTTCTTTGCGGTTAGAGATGCTTAAGTTAAACATGATTCATGAACATTTTGGGATGACCATAATGAATCAGACGGGGGAGGAATGTGGGATAGACATTAATTCATTCAATAATAAAAATCATCCCAGTCAAAATAAGACAATAAGTCACTATCGTATGACTCACTCCTATAGATTTGTACATCATCATTTTGCACCATAGGAGCCAAAGCCTGACTAGGGTGTAAACCGGTCTCACCGACTGATTCACTCCCCTCCGTTTCCTGTCCTTTCCTTTCACGACCAATTAAAAGAGACGTAGGTTTAAGATGATCCTCAGTGTCTTTAATTAGGGCAGTCAGCACGATGGTGGTTTGATCTTTTTTCAGATCTTCCAATTCCCATCTTAAGGACTCCACCCTGGCCAACCACTCATCTTCAAGTTCACCCATCTGTTGATAAAGAGAATCAATTATCCTGTCTGCCTCCTCTAATTTCAAACGTGACTCCATTAACTCACTCTTTAAATCCGCAATTATGAACATCTGTGGGGTAGCCTCGTAGTCCTTTAATTGATGTTGAAGATCCTCAATTATCATGTCTACTTGTTCTAAACGCAGACGTGATATTAACAATTTATTCTTCAACTCAAATGCCTCATGAAAATTGGCAGAGCATTGATCTTGTGTGTTTGCTAAAGCCGCTCCTAATACGGCTTCACCCCATCTTCTTCTTTCTCGTTCATTCAAGATAGTCTGTGAAATCTCATCAACCTTGATGGAAAGCAAGTTTTTCTCAATTTGGAGGTCATTCTTCTTTGACTCCATATCATCACAGGAGAGATTAAGATTTCTCACTATCACCCTCATCAATTGACGATCCATTCTCAGTCCTTCATTCTCTTTTCTTAGTCTGGATATCTCACGTCTGAACTCATTCATAATCTGCACTGAAAGTTATCTTCATTGAGTTTTCAGACATCAAACATTCCATTCAAAAGGGAACGGGAAGAAGCATGCATTTAAGGATGAAAACATTCACTAATTTATAACAACTATTCAAACGTTGTATAACCAAATGTTTTCATAATGCCTTGTCATCACTTACATCGTCAGTTAAGGGAGGGGGAATGTTTTGTTCAGACGTATTAAGAAGAGGAACATTGGACGCTGGAGTTTGAGTAGGCATGTTTGTATTAGACGTTGAAGGAGCTTCAATCGGAGGGGTTGGAGAGACTACAGAAATAAGTCTAGGGGTTTCCAAATGCACGTCTGCTTCAGGCCCCCATTCCCTAATGAGCTTCAGAGGATCCACTTCATACTCCTCGGACCAAATTGTTGGAGTCCTCTCGATCTTCGGAATGATTTCTCTTTTAAACTCCATTTTTGCGTCCACCTCCATATTTTCCAGCTCGGGGACCAACTCATTATCATCAGGAAGTATCCGCCGTACTTGAGCTAGTCCCAACTTCCATCCATTATGAAAAATTGGAGCAGACACACGATTAAACATTCCTTTGAATTCATCTGACTCCAGGTACTTTTTGGCAGCCTCATTCTTCATATACTCTAGTTGTTTAGGCAAACGTGCTTCCACCAGAGCACGTTTTTCCTTCATCTGTTAACATAACGAAGGTCAAGGAAGTAAAGAGCTCATACGTTTGAAAGGAGACGTGCCATCAATAACTAGCAGTTACCTGAGTAAGTGCAGTCGACAACTTCTCATTTTCTCGGGTTTTCTCTACCAAAGATGAATCAACTTTCACCTTAGCATCTTTCAGCTTATTCATCTTGTGAGTCACACTCACTACCTCGTTCTCAGCCTTGTTCTTCCCCTGCGTCTCTTTCTCCAACGTCGTCTGCAATTCTTTCACTTTGTCCTCCAACATGTTCACTTTATCCTTCTCTCCCTCCAAAGCAGTCTGTAATTCTTCATTTTTGCTTTCCAGTATTTGATTCTCTTGCATCACCGTATCTACGTCCGCTTTCACTTGCTTGAAAACCTCAAACGTTGTATCACATTCAGTCTTTATTGCTTTATCTCTTGTTCCAGAGCATATTTCTGGAAAACAAACATTTAGAATGGAGATTTAAAGAAAACGTGAACAGAAACCAACCTTGAATGAAAAATTACCTCTTCCATCATTCTATCTATCTTCCTACATCTCCGAGCATCAGTTCTAACAACATTATATTAGACATCGCCCGTGAGGAGTGACGTCTGAAAATAAAAGGGACCACATAATGTTATAACTGATCAAGAGAAGAATCTTGAGAAAATTTTTAAGAAAAGCATACCTCAGCCATAGTTCTGTACAGACAAACAAATTTGTGCTTTAAAGGAACATTTTGCAAAGCCCTGATGGTTACACGATTGGCAGCAGCCATCATAGAGTTCATGCAGCTCCTTACCATTCGGCCTGAGGGGACCCTTAACCTCTGGCTGGCAAAAAGAGACCTTTTACTAGATCGCCTCTTAGAGGCAAACGGGCCCACGTCTCTTTTTCCCTCCTCATCAGCCTTATTATCCTCCTCACCTACCATCAATATCTCCTTTCCATTCCTTTGATTCTCCCGTTCTCCATCATCTTTGTCAATCTCAACTATTTTGGAAGATCCGGGCTCAACAAATGCTTCATCCCTTAACATTAAGCTCATACCCCTATCTGAACCCATTGGAATCACCAATTTATCAGATGAGTTCTTTTCAGTGTCCCCCTCCGACAGTGCGTCAGACACGAATGGACGTGCCAATAGGTCATCTACCTGTTGATCCAGTTCTTCAGCCGTGGGACTGGCAGTCATAACTGCTTCCCTTTTCTCATCAGCTTCTAGCCCGACTGGCCTGACTTTCTCCATGTCTGCAACATCAAACGGAGCAGCTCGTCACACGTTAGTAAATTCATTCTTGAGTAGACAAGGACACTGTAAATTCATTCTTGATAGTTTTAATCATAGAGGCTTATGTGTCTTAGCCCTCTTAGCAGCTGGCCCTGTCCTTGCCTGTTATACTCGTACCCTTAATTTGATTTAAATATTGTTTTATTGCTATTTATTATTATTATATTATTATTAGTATAACAATAATCTATAGTGATTTATAGTGACTTTGATTAGCTTGTGGAGGCTAAGAATCAACTTTTAAGGTTAAGTTGACCGTTTTAGAGAAAATGGGCAAAATAGTCATTTTTACGGAAAAGACGTCAGAAAAATATAATTTTGGTGTCATTGGATTCGTCATGGAAAATGGAGACCATCGACTACCATATTGTTATGATTGGGTTTATGTTGGAGACACGGTATAAGTTTAGTACAACTTTGGATTAAATCTCGAAGGTTAAGTTTTAACCATGGTTAACTAACTATGGTTACTAATTTGGAAGGAGATGCACAGCTGAAGTAAAGGGGAGGGGCTGCCCTTTGCTGCCTTTGTTGACTTTGAAAGATTGAATTGAATTAGATGAGTCACTCACCTTTAAACCTAGGCATGACACCTCCTCCTTGTTTAAGCTTAGCCTAGAAGACTTCTAAGTGATGTTGTTTTGATTTCCTAGCTGCTAAGTGAAGGAAAGAAAAGAAAAGGAACCAGAAGAAGAAAAGAAAGGGGATCGGGCAGAAGAGAAAAGGAGAAGAAGAAGGAAAAGGAAGGGGAAAGAAAGAAAGAAAGGAAAAGAAGGGAAAGAGAAGGAGAATCCTTGTGGTTGCTTGTTATCTTTTTGGTGTGGTTTTGTTTAACTCAAAGACAAGCTTAATCTCTCCATACCAAATTCTCTAAAGGTGAGGATTAAGTTTGTTTTGAAGCTCTTTGATGATTAAGTAAAGTGAAAGCATGATATAAATGAAACTATGCTTTTCATGCTTTTAATGGATTTTTCCATTATGTAAAGAATGATATAGCTACTGCTTTAGCTTGGACATAGCTTGAGCATGTTAGTTTCATGTAGTATGACATGAATCAGAAGCTAGATGATGCTCTATGATGATGAAATGAGTTTTGACATGTTTATAAATCCTAGGTTATGAGTTTAATGGATTTCATGGAATTTCATTATGTGAACTTGTAGCTTTGAGGTTTAATTCATGTATGAAAGGCTTGGACAAGTCCTAGGCATGTTTTATGAGATGTTTGAAAGCTTGGATTGAAGTTTGATTGAAGTATGAGTTGAATTCGTGCATATGGAAGTTTCTAGTTTTGTGCAGGATTCAAGGGCGGATATCCGGACATGGACACCCGGATATCCGGTTCCCTATTTGACACAACTGAATATCCGGTTGGGCACAGACGGCTATCCGGTCCCCTATGTCAGGCAGAATTCTGTTTGGTTTTTCTAAAATACCAACTTATGAACTTTAAGCCTAGACTTTTGAGGAATGACTTGGACACATGTTAGGAGGTATTTTGGATATGTTAAGGATCCTTGTATGGGATTTAAGTCAAGTAAAGGTTATACACCTATGGAAGTATTTATGCATATGTCTAATTATGCTTTATGAATATTACTCAGGACTTGACGACAATCTACGCTCGGATTCGTGAGCTATCTGTCGTGATTTATATATCTGCATTTGCTAGGTAAGGAGTAGTAGCCACTCTGGGATTTCCATGTGGACTTTCGATAGACCTACGGGTCAAGATCGGATTTATCGTATGGAAGCATGTCACTTGTTTTCCATTTTCATATAAGGCATGATATATAGTGTGTTGTCTCTACATAATAGAAGTAAAATATGCTGTCTCTGCATAATAGAAGTATAATATGCTGTCTCTGCATAATAGAAGTATAATATGTTGTCTCTGCATAAATAAACTAAATAACGTACTAGACACGAGATGGTTTAAATCCCTGGAATATTCTCTTTTAAAGGGTGAAATTACTGACCTTTCTGAGGGTAACCATGGCCACCTTCGGGTGTAACAACACCCATAAGTTTCTCCGCTAGCTACGGGGGACTAGGATGGTATATAAGTTTCTGGTGACTGTACATTGCCTCTGATCATTGCCATGCCAGGATGTACGCCAGTAGTTGGGGATCCCTTGTTTTTGTTATAGGCTATGGCAAACCATGTCTCTCGTGATCTTCTATTGACTAGACATAAAGAATAAGAATATGAGGTTGTCGCTGTCTCAAAGAATAAACATAAGAGGTTGTCATCGTCTCTTGAGGCTGTCACTATCTCTTGTCTGTCATTCATCCTATAAGCTGAGCATGATTGTCATTCATTCTCTTATAAGGCATGCTATACTAAAGACTTATGCATGACTATATGTATGTTTATAATATGGACCCTCTACCCTTACTCAGCCTAGTCGGTTGATAGTACTTCACTGTGGGTTCAGGTACCCAAGACTATTGACGGGATGGATGCCGGAGATGGGACAACGCATGCCTCTAGGACTGTCTGTCTGACTGACTGTCCATCTGTTTGTCTTTTGTGTTATGTCTAAACACTTGCTATGTCTGTATAATGATGTAAAGACGTCCGCTGTAGTCACGAAATAATGCCCGGATGGCATACTCCCTGACTTTGGGATATTCTGTATATATATTTTACTGTCTCTGTCATCTGGTTGAATGCATGCTAGTATTATATATGCTTGCTTGAACCCATAGGCTTCAATGAACCGTGGACCGGTTCTGCGGGTTATCGTCAGTTTCACCCGGGCTGAGGTGTTACATTGCCTCTTACTTCTGACGTCTCTTCTTCCTCTGCCCCTCCTTACTCACGTCTGGGACAGCAGCAGGCCTCTCCGTTTGGGTATCCTCATCAGACTGTGTTTCTTCACTATCCCCAGTTTCAACTTCCACTTCATTCTCCCCGACCGCAGGGCTGATGATATCTTTCTTCTTAGGTTGGGATTTTGGTTTGGTTTTGCCTTTGGAAACCACAACCTCACTCTCCTGTGTCCCACCGACCGTCCCCTCAATCGGGATCTTATCTCCTCCCACGGCTACCACATCAATCGTGACTTCCATGGCCTTTGTACCCTTCTTTCTCCTGATTATTTTCTTTGGCTCTATCTCAGACGCCTCAGCACCACCAGACGTGCTCTCCTGAAGCACTTGAAAGCTTTACCCCATGTGCCCTCCCCCTTTCTCACTCACCACCGCCAATATATCATCCAGATTCATTCCTCCGGTGAATTACGTAGTAACCAAACGTTACTTTCATTCAAACGTAGGAAGACAATTAAATTAAAATAATATACATTGCAAGAAACACGTACGGGTGTGGGGGACTGTTGCTATCTCATGCTCCTCTAATGTCTTCGCATTGATCAGGTCGAAGTATTTGGGTAATTCTTAGCCCTTAGCAAACACCACTTTCAACCTCTTCGTCTCAGCGTCTGAAATTGATAAATCCTCTTCACAAACGGCGTTCTTATTAGGTTTGCATACCACAGCGGAAATAGGCCAGTCGGTGGTACTGCTAACTATCACAAACTTGTTCTTCCAATCAACCACTGACTCCCTATACCAGCAAACCTGGTACCCTCTATTGGGACAAAACGTATAGTACCCAGTGTCTTTTTTTACTTCCTTTACATAAAAGAGTTCATTAAAAAAGGCCAGGAATAACTCAATCTCATTTTTTCAGCAAAGTACCATAAAACCTAGAGTGAGAATTATGAAATTGGCAGACAATTGGGCTGGGACTACGTTGTAAGCGTTGAAAACTTTAACAAGGAAAGGGTGCAATGGAAATCTTAAACCATGGAGGAGGTGATCATAATAAATTGCTAGGGCACCTCTAGCAGTTAAATTTACAGATGAGTCAGATTCCAAAGGAAGGGAATAAGCAAAGTTTTTACCCAAGGGAAATAATTTTGTAATTCCCTCAAACAATTCCTGGTCAATATTACTTCTAACATCATCAATAATCTAGAAAATATTTGGTGCAGGTTTCTTTAGAGATTTCTTGGGAGACTTCTTTTTTACAGATTTTGGGCTTGCATCAGATTTTCTGGTCTTCTCCATTATAATGTTTCAAAGACTCAGACAGTTTACGAAATTGTCAAAAAAGGGTTACCTAAACTGACGATTCGTCGATAATGAGGCTTTAACCTAAGATCTCAACCCCAACAATGGCAATAATCAGGCAATCAGAGCTTTTAGAAGGGAAGAATCTCGGAATCGCCTCAGAAGAGCTTCGGTTCTTCAATATGAAGAGAGGAGTTTGAGAAATTTTTTAAGAATGAGAAAGAGAGGGAAGAAGGCAAAAAAGATGGGTTTAATTAATTAAACCCCAAGGGCAAATTTGTCCTCATACTGTTCACCCTTTCATCTTCTCTTTTGTTTCAAGGGTAGTTTAGTCATTTTACTTGGGCTAATGATGATCTTTGCTGCAGCTTTAACTCTGACGTGACAAGCATTTAATGCACATGTTGGCCAGACGTGCCTCTAGACATGCAAAACGGTGTTGTTTGGCACTCCAACACAGTCGTTTTAAATACTAACAATTCAGACATTTCCAAACCAGACGTAAATGAAGATAAGTACACTTTATCTCTCCATTATTTATTTCTTTGGCTGTATATTCATGAATACATACTTACTTCCTAGCATTATTTTCTCTACATTAGTGACAATGTAGGATTTTAGTGTGAGGGGGGAGAGTTTAAGGGAATTTTTTAAAATTTTTCAATTGTTTACGAATGTATTCATGATATATAGCACGACCGACCTTATCTTTAAGGACTTGTCTGGACTTTCACGTCTGACTTTTAAGACTACAATTGCGATGAATCACAATTATTTTCTGATTGTATGTCTTTGTCACGTGTGAATAGTATTGTATATTAGGTACGATTGCATGAATAAAATGGCACGATTGCAAAATAAAAACTCAAATAGAAAACATTCATAGAACAGTTTTAACCAAGTTTGCAAACAACAAGCATAAATTAAGCAGAAGCATCATCAATCGGTGTTATCACCATCCTCATTGTAACCCTCATCATCATCATCATCATTATTCTCTTCTTCTTCTTCATTTTCTTCCCCCGACTCAGAAATTTCATAAATAGAAGGACCAGACCCATTTAGCCCCACCGACTGACCATATAACGCCCGTAATTCTTGTAAATATTTGGCTGCATCTTTCTATTTAATCCTTGTTTTGATGATGAGCACATGTGATTTATGTCATACTTAATTATTAATCCATTGACGAGACTTGATTATGATTTGTGATGATCACATGAGAACAATGTATTGTATTGTATTTAGAATGATGTGTCATTCACTTTGCTTAATCGTATCTTCCCTTATAAATTCTTCCATTAAGATCCCATAGACATATAATATATTTTGATGGATCATTTACATTTTGTAATGAAGTTATATGGTTTATGGTTGAAGACTCTATTTATGGTATAGCTCCAAACATGTATGTATGCCATTTCTATTACAGGGAGTAGTAGGACGTCCGTGGAGCTCGCAGATCAAACCTGCATTTGCCCAACATAGGCGTACGGACGTCCGTGAGGCCTGCAGATGGTTTCCTTTGTTTCTTTTTTACAGGACTGGATGTCTGTACGGACGTCCGTGGATCACTGGATCAGACACGGACTTATTTTTAATGAAATTCCAACGGTCATAAAGTTAGACACTCAATGTCCAACAGCTAGTTTGCGTTGAATGTGGGATTTTGGATGCAATACAGCCCATAAACCATGAAGACATTTAAACAACACATTGGAGAGTATTCATTGAGAAACCAAAAGAGGAAAATCATCTCCAATCTAGAAGAGAAGCTCCAAAGTCAAGATTCACTTGTTTGCATGCTTTCCCAAGCATTCTCCATCATCAATCATCATCTTGGAAGGCTTCACAAAGCCCTTAGATCTCTCCTTCAACCTTCAATCCCTCCAATTGATTGGTATACGAATTTTCTAAGGTTTGTTGATTATATTTCTCCTGACAAGCTTTGTCCTTGATTTCACTATTGTCAAAGCTTATCTAGGTAGTGCGCATTGCTAGTGTGCTTACACTAAAACCTTATTCTCTTCATTTGTGATTTTTCCTTGAGAGAGTCTCTTGAGAAGGGGTTGTAGAATTAGCCCGGGTAAAATTTTAAGATCGGTTTCTAGGTAGCCTTAGGAAAACCTAGTGATTGGGTTATTTTGGTGAGCCCGGGAAAACCAATTGTATAGGTCCCCTTGTACCCGAAATCAAGAAGACTATCCTAGATGGGATTAGTGGATTAAATCCTCAAGTGATCACATCGATTGCTGGGGAAGAGAGGACATACCCCATTTGGTGTGTTATCCAATTTAGGCGAACCTCTATATATCGTTGTTTGTGCATTTTTATTTCCGCATTGATCATAATTTATTTATTTTGATCACTAAATTCTATAGAGGGGATGAAAAGTTTTAAATTGGTTCTTAGTCTTAATCACCCCCCTGTAAGACATAACTACATATAACCTACAATTGGTATCAGAGCCATTGGCTCATTGTGTTAAGGACTAACCGCCTCTTTGAAAAAGATTTTCAGGGATTGTTAGTTATGTCTAACGAAAGCTTGAGCCTTTCAAAGCTTCCTTTCTTCAATGGGGATAACTATCCCATGTGGAAGAAGAAATTCAAGATTTACGTTCAAGGTAACGACATGGAAGCTTGGGATATTATCACGGATGGACCTAAGGTGATATACAAAGGTGAAGGAACTTTAAGGACCGTTAAGCCCAAAAATGAGTATACCGCGGATGATAGGAAGGTTGCTCAATTGAACTTTAAGGCAATGAACTTCCTCTATTGTGCCTTGGGAGAACAAGAATTCAATAGAATATCTTCGTGCAAGTCGGCTAAGGAGATTTGGGATCGACTTAAGGTGACTCATGAAGGGACGAGTCAAGTGAAGAAAAGAAAAATTAGCTTTCTTGTTCATAAGTATGAGATGTTCAAGATGTTGCCCAACGAATCCATCTCGGAGATGTTTGCGAGATTTAAAAACATCATTTATCCATTGGACATCCTTGGCAAGACTTACACTAGTGAAGAGAAAGTGAGAAAATTGTTGAGATGCCTTTCTAAGGAATGGAGACCCAAGGTGACCGCAATTGAAGAAGCCAAGGATCTCACCGAATTGAGTATTGAGGAGCTCCTAGGATCCTTGATGACTCGTCAAATAAACTTGAAGGGAGATAGTGTGATGGAGGAGGATAGAAAGAAAAGGACTATTGCCTTCAAGACTTCTACGTCAAAAGAAGAAAAGAGATCAAAGGATGAGAAGAAAGAAAAGGAAGAAAGTAGTGATGATGAGAGTAGTGATGATGAGGACATTGCCCTCTTAAGTAGAAAGTTGAAGAAGCTCATAAGGAGTAGAAAAGCTAAGGATGGGAGATTCACTAGGAAGTTTGAAAAGAAGAAGTATCATAAGAAAGACTCATCATCCGATGAAGACAACAAGAAGAAGAAGGATGAGATCATTTGCTATGGATGCAAGAAGCCCGG
>JAOWBR010162952.1:0-12116 GCA_028571145.1 Dionaea muscipula
CCGCAGTGGTGGAAGGGGGGTGGAAATAAGCTCTCTTGCTCAACTCACCATCATCAGCCTAAGCCCGTCGTCTTCCTCAACTCGATAGACGACCGCATCTAAAACGCAGAATCTCAGCTAGGCCTTTGCCACAGGTCCCAAATCCTCAATGACAACAATGGCTGCCCATCCTTGATTCCCTGGCACTTGAATTAGCCCCGGCCAGCAAAGATTCATCTGCAATTTCCCCGAATTGCATCCCCTGCCCCTCCTCCTCTGACATACCTTAGTTGAGATCCAAAACCCTTCAATTCAATTATGGCTTTACAGGTGGGGATAGATCGGTCCGGTGTCAACCCTCTCACCGTAACTGCTCTTTGCCCTTGCTCCAAGGTTCATGCTTTATCTAAAAGTGGGGGGACGATTTTGGGATTGGGTTCTCAATCAACCAAGGTGAAGTTCAGGTTGGTGGTTCATGGTGGTTCTCATGGCGTTTTGCGGGTACCCAAAGTCTCTCCAATGTACTGTCGGCTGTTTATGGCTGTGGCAAAGGCTGAATCGGATTTCGTCGGTGAAGGCGTGGGTGAAGAGGTTAGTTTTGCTTGGATTACTCTGCTGATTAACAATTGATGTATTTTTCCAGACTATGAAAAACACATCTTTGCGGTTTTGTGAATCCGAGGATTTGGAAGAGTATGAAAATTCGAAAATTCGGTGTACCTTGTGGTGTAAAAGGTTTTTGGGCGATCAGTACTGGTCCTGGAATTGCTATGATAAGTGTACAAATGGAAGTATGTTATATTTTGGTCAATAGCATGGTGGGTATTATTCCTTAGTTAAATTAGAACAAGGGCTATGTTTAATGAGTTTGGCTGCCAGTGGAGCTAGGCGAATATCACTTGTTTTTGCATGCACTTGCTTTAGTTGTGTAATTTTGTTATTGAGCTTGAACATTAAGTGTTGTGTGTTCTACTCGTAGCTGACGGGTTCAAGATCAATTATTGAAGCTAACAAGCTAAGTTTAAGCCTAATCTTGAAGCTTGTTTAAACCAGCATAGTGTGAGCATAAGACCCAGCTCTATCGTTTCTGTGTCCAACAAAGAGTTAATGTTATACCTATTCTATCCAGATGTTTATTACTCCTTTTGCCCTTGATCTACAGTTCTTTATGCTTCTTATATATTGGAAGACTATTTGTTTCTAAAAGTAAATTTAGTGTTGTCAATGCTAGTTCCATGAACTGAATGTTCTGATAGAATGATATGCCCAGACAAGAGAGCTCATCTCACCTATATGATCTTGAAGTCCATTATCAACCTGTATATTGACTGTAATCTTGAAATATCATCACAAAGAGAACTGATATAGAAATTCTTGCACACATCATCACTGGAATAGGATAATATGAGAATCTTGTGGAAGGCAGGGTACTATGTTTCCTGAAAAAGTGGACAGTGCAAGAAGAATGGTAGAACATTGGGATGGTTGAAGTTGGTACATTCCATTGGAATGAGTCTTGGAATTACTTCAGTAGAGTTCAAATACAAGGCACAAAGTGTCACATTATATCCTTTAACCTTTCTTTTTTGTTGGGGGTTCTTTGTCAAAAAGAGAGAATTTTTTGGATGGTGCGGAGGGTACTGAAGCCCACAGTGTATAATAATTTATTTTTATTTTGCTCTTGTTCAAACACATTTGATTGCTGGCGTACTGAGAAAATTTGTTGTAGGAAGTTGGTCAAAGCTATGATTTGTCAAAAAGGGATAATTTGCATACCGGGAATGAACATAAAGCAAGTCAGTTGAAGAAGAGGGTTCTTTCTGGACTTGGAATCGGCATTGCAGTCGGTAGTGTTGTACTGGCTGGAGGTTGGGTTTTTACAATTGCTGTTGCTGCTGCAGCTTATGTTGGTGCTCGTGAGTATTTTGAATTGGTTAGGAGTCGTGGGATTGCTTC
Organism: Dionaea muscipula; assembly: GCA_028571145.1. Lineage (NCBI taxonomy): Eukaryota > Viridiplantae > Streptophyta > Magnoliopsida > Caryophyllales > Droseraceae > Dionaea > Dionaea muscipula. The sequence continues at coordinate 1,936 of JAOWBR010162952.1, forward strand.
AGGAATGACACCACCACCTCGATATGTCTCACGAGTTTGCTCTATTATCAGTGCACTCATGCCTATCTTGACTTTGTAAGAATTTCTGTATCCTCTCTTACATTTCATGGAGAAAACACCTGGGACACTGTGATCATGCGTTGTGTTTTTTGCTCATTTTGGTTATACACCTAGGTTGCATCTGCTGAGTAGTGCTGTTTGCAGTTTAGCATGTTGGATTTTTTTCTTTTTGTCATATGATAGTAGAGGGATCATTTACTCGTGTAAAATTTAAATTTGGTCACACGTTTTTGTAGAATTGATATCTAGATTGCTGCAAGAGGAGTAAATCTAACAGTTAGTTTTGTGAAGTTCAATCTAGATACCCTATCAAAAAAAAAAAAGAAGAAAAGAAGAAGATATCTAGATTGAATTTCACAAAACTAACCCTTAGATTCATTCGCTTCCTCTTACGTTAATTTGGGATGCATCGGTTATAAACGTGCTGCTCATGCTATTCTGTTATATTTTGGCAGTTGTACAAATTTCTGTCCTATAATTTGGCATGCATGATCTGTATAACTAACTTATATAATCCCATGGTTAGTTCCTTATATTATACAATACGTCAAAAGTAATAAGACCATGCCAACTTAAAAATGCTTACATGTGTAATTGGATCCTTCTTCATGATATTAACTTATACATGTTTTTTCCTCTTCATGGTAAGTCATAGCTGGTCACTTGCATTGATTTTTAATTTCACCTATCAACAAATGTTATTACCAACTCTCTATAGGTTTATGCACTATTTTACCACTATCTCAAGGAAGCAGATGATGTTTTGACCATTGCTTCTTTTTTGGGCTAATCATTATAGAATTGCTAGAATTAAATGAAGAGGGACTTCACATTTTCACTAAATATAACATCAAGTGCAACATATTCTGTTGTGTATAATAAGGTGCATGTTTATGTGTAAAAAAAGTTGTAGTCCGTGACTTTGCCAAGAATGATAAATTATATAGTCCATGTGGTACAAGATGGTTGGAGACGACGAGGATTATAACAAAATTAGCAATCATTAAATAATTTCCTCAAAACTAAAAGTTCTAGGTCTTTACTTACCAAAGCGTGCTAAATTTGTAGTTTCTTATGTTTACCTTGAATTTGTTTTTGGTATTGTGGTTAGGTATTGCGGTCATGCTGAAGTTTCTGTGGCATTTGCAGCATTTGTTGTTGCAATAACATTGCTTTTACAGAGAGGAAACCCTCGTTTTGCTCAACTAAGCAGTTCGATGTTTGGTTTATTTTATTGTGGTTACCTACCTTGTTTCTGGGTTAAGCTTCGGTGCAATTTTGCTGCCCCTGCCTTGAATACAGGTATATGCTGGACTTTGGCACATAGTCAGGATCATGAAAATCACCATTTCCCCCCATTGATTGGGAAACCATAAATAGCAGTATATATTGTAAAATCACCATAAGTGGAGCCATCAATCACCAATCCCACCTATGTTAGTTTTGGATCCTTGATATTAAAAAGTTTGTCAAAGTGTTCATGAAGGCATAATTGCATTGCAGCCACAATAGCTTTTTTTCTATCAGGCCTTTTATCTTCACTAGCTGAAAAGTGAAGATAGCCGATAGCTATCTTGTGTGCATGTGCCCTTTGACTTTTTATATGTGTTAGGTGGCCGACAGTCAGCACACTATATTTGTCAGATCTTATGTGCATGTGTCCTTTGGATACGTGTGGTTGACCCTACTTAGTGGGAAGTGGTCGTAGAAATGATGATGATGATGACGACGAGCTAAAAAGTGAAGATTGTTGGCATGCGTAGTAGCCTTGAGCCTTATTGCTAATTTGAAACTCTTGTTTCTAGTTTGTGAGGATGGGGTATGATATTCTTCCCCCCTCTTAAAACTTGACATGTCAGATCCAGTGATCTACATTGGTGATGTTGGATTGTGGAGGGCTCCCGAGTGGGAGTGTAGCCTTTGGTTGCAACCTTTAGCCCTGTGATTGAAACTCATGTTTCTAGACTGTATGGCTTGGAGTATTATCATTCTTCACCCTTAAAGCCTTGACTTTCTTGTTAGGTCCAAAGATCCATCCAAGAAGTTGGATTTTAGAGTTAACTGATTTAGGGAGTTCTATCTTGGACCCTTGAACTTCTTACACAAAGACGGTTTGGTTTCCAGTGTACATGATAAGTCTGAAGAATAGAGGTATTTATGAAGGTGGAACCAACCTCTTATTACCATTTTGATATTATTCTTCTTCCTCTAGCGTAAACCTAGAAAAAAGGATGTTATGGGCAAAGATCTCCAGAAGGTAGAACAGACATCCAGCTGCATTGATCCTTTCGTGCGTTTGATTCTTCCAGAAACACTCATGAAAAACTCGTCTGAGCCAGGCGTATCACTCATGGGCAGACCAATTTGTTTAAGGCCCTTGCTGAATCCCTTTTCCTGATTTTGTTTTGGTGTTCACTAATCTTGAAACTGGTGTCCGTAGACTAATTGCGGTGTGGTCTAGCTGCTTTGAACATTGCCTTTTGGTGTTGCTAACCATTTTCCCACTGGAAGAAATTAGCGGAGTTTGGCCTGTTGTCCTTGGAGGCCAAACACATTGGACAGTTGGCCTTGTGGCAACCTTCTTTACTATCAGCAGCATAATTGCAGCGGATACGTTTGCTTTTCTTGGTGGAAAGGTAACCATATTTTCATGCTCTTGTTTGCTGATATGATGGACTATATGCTTGGTATCTCAAGCTCAGCTATAAATGTTGCAATTGATTTTCTGCCTGTTCAGCTTTGATAATCCATTTGAATATAGTTTATACCAGTTTATACTTGTGTTTGGGGATTTGCCTCAGTATGGGCACTGTCTAGCATGGCTATGCCACTATGCCTGCCGTAAAATTTATCTACATTGGAACATTAAACTCTTTCTTCAACAAGCTTATCTCTTAAAATATCTCGCCTTTAAGTACACCTTTCTCAACAAGACCAATAACTTTAGGCTGTGTTTGTTATAAGGATTAGGGAGGTGGGATAGGATTGCTTATCCAATGGATTAGTTATATTGCGTTTGTTTTGCGGATAAGCGATAGTGGGATTTGATTGTTATCTGATTGGATAACTAATGTTGCATTTGGTTCACCTTGTTTTTATCGGATTAATAGTGCCTCGAAAAAATAGTCAAGGAAAAATGAGGAATAAATAATGACACACCCCCATGTCATTATTTATCCCTCATGTCGGATAAGGAAAAATTGACGATTTTTTTTCGACGAACTTTTTTCGGTGAAGCTTTTTCCTGAGGAACTTTTTCCGAAAGGTTTTTCCCGACGAATTTTTTTCGGCGAACTTTTTTCGACGAACTTTTCCGACAAATTTTTCCAACGAATTTTTCCCTTGAACTTTTCCTAGCGATTTTTTTCCAGCGAACTTCTTCCAATGAACTTTAATATTTTTCCGGTGAACTTTAATATTCCGATGATTTTTCGGCGACTTTACTGGCAAACTTTTCCCCGACGAATTTTTTCCACGACCTTTTTCTGACGTACTGTTTCCCAGCAATTTTTTTCCCGACGAATTTTTCCCACAGAATTTTTTTCCGGTGAACTTTTTCCTCGAAGAACGTTTCCAGCGATTTTTTTTATCCCATATCATTCTTTATCCCACTTTTTATCCCATCATTCTTTATCCTCTACTTTTTATCCTATCATTCCTTATCCCCTTTTTTTCCCCTATCATTCCTTATCCTCTATTTTTTAATCTGCAAAACAAACACAACCTTAATCCTTTGTGCCTTCTCCCATCCTCTACCATGAATATCAAGTCGGTAACTGAGATGGGATTGCACGGGGCATCATGATGAGTAATCCTGTCAATGTTCCATATTTGCTTTCCTTGCTCTGATGAACTTTCTTTGTAGTTATTGGACTGATCTGTAGTTGATGTACATCAAGTGTGGCTGGTTGAGTAAATTTAATTGTAAGTTTATGCATGTCTTTCGCAGTTTATGCCAAAATGATACTTGATCTATGCTTTGAATGCTGCTCAAACAGCTTTAGCCCTATTCACTGCTATCCTAGCTTGTGTAATTTAATTTTATCCCGAGCTAAGAACATGCCACTTCAAGCTTTATTTTCTAGCAAGGAACCTGAAATTTTTCACTTTTAGTTGGAACAACAACACGACCACTTCCCACCGAGTGAGGTCGACCACACATATCCGTAGTATACATATACACAAGATCCGACAATTCAAGTACGCTGGCGATGGGCTACCTAACACGCACCAACCAAAAAGAAGTTGGGTATAGTTGGAAGTCCTCAGAAAAAGTTTCTTGTGCCACAACCTCATCATCAACCAAGAAGAAGTTGTGGGATTAAGATTGCTTTGCATAATATGAATTTCAGTGGCAAATGTGACCTAGTTGTGTTGTATGGTTGGTCTAAATTAAAAATAGTTTTGATTATTGTGGAATTTGGCCCGAAGGTAAGGATGTTGTGGGTATCAGTTGCCTCAATGTCAATGCCACTTCTAAGTGGAGCCATCAATCTCCTAGCATTGTTCATTAGGCGAGATAAAACTACCAATTTAGGACTATATATTGTAAAATCATGTGCCTGTTAATTATGAGTAAGTGATGGACTCCCGGCCATCATCATTATCATCATCATCATCATTTTCACGACGACTTCCCACTAGGTGGGATTGGCTACACATATCCGCAGGACACATGCACACAAGATCCGACAAATATAGTACTTTAATCCACGAGTAGTCACATGTCCATTGTCCTCAACATGATATAATGTGTCCACAACTCCACATTTAAATCATCTTTCCAGCATGTCTGTGTTTGCCCAATATATTGTTGACCATGTGAAAAGTGTGTCAGTATCCAATGCGTATAGCTTGCAGATATGCTACTACAGAGTAAAATGTCCATGCTTTCTAATTTCTAAGTTATTGCCTTGTTTGATTTGGATTAGCTTGGTTTCTTACTTCACAAGATAAGTTGAGTCCATAAGGCCCCAGATATTCTTTGATTTTAAAGTGCATTCATGAGCTAAATTGCAGAGTTTCTTTGATCGATGTTTGGTACCACGTCACTTCTCTCTATCCCGTTTCGTAATTTTTCTGTTTTCCATTCTCTAATTTGTTATCCCCTTTCGTCTACCTCTTGAAAGAGATAATCACATGTTGCCTTACTCTTGGGGTGGATGTTGCTTGCTGACACCTATAATTTCTCAAAATCACATTAAAAGGTTTATTTTGCATTTCATAACCAAGATTGTGCTTACAATTCTGTGGCATTTTCCTTCTTGCTTTGGTCTGAAGAACTTCCTCTTTCCTGACCTTAACTTGTGTTTTACTAAATGCAAATTCGAAGCTAGTTTATCTATATCAACGTTCGAAAGCTTAAGCTGGCATTTTCCATGGGATACGTTTATTTATTTGTTATATATATTGTTATTTTGTTTTATTGTTATTGTTATTGCTATATATTTTTGTATATTACTATATTTTAGCTTAAACATAATCTCTTTTGATTAGGTTATCGCAGTGTGTGTCAGGTAGCCAACAGTCAGCGCATTAAAATTGTCGGATTTTGTGTATATATCCTTCGGATATGTGTGACCGACCCAACTCTGTGAGAAGTGGTCGTGTTATTGTTGTTGTAACAACATGCCATGAATAGGTGCTTCTAGCAGCTGATTGGCCATAGCAGCTTTGGGAAACTGCCATCACTGGTTCTTGTTTTTCTGTTGACTTTGTGGCTTTCCTTATACTTCTCTTTAACTTTGTGCTTTTCCATGCTAATACCGACTTATATACCCATTCAGGCATTTGGTCGTACACCATTGATAAATATTAGTCCAAAAAAGACTTGGGAAGGAGCTCTTATCGGCTTAGTTGGTTGCATAGCCGCTTCCACCATACTATCCAAAATTCTTAGCTGGCCAAAATCTTTGCCAAGGTTGGTAGACTTACACCATGAAAGGTTTTCTGAATCTGTTTATGAATTTGGTTAGTCCAAAGATTACCACTTCTATTGGAGCATACTAGTATATGGTACTAAAAGCTTGTTCTGTGTGCTTTTGATGTATTTTTCCTTTCATTTCCTTGTATGATTTTCCACTACTATGACTTGTTTCACTTGCTTATGTAGTTTCCTTGTGACATGCAGAACGATTGCATTTGGGTTTCTGATTTTTTTCGGATCTCTTTTTGGTGATCTTACGGAGTCAATGATAAAACGAGACGCGGGGGTGAAGGATTCTGGAACCCTCATACCTGGACATGGTAATATTTTGACTCAAATATTTCACCCACTTTGTGTTCTTCTATGGCACTGGTAGTTTTGTCTCTGATTCTGCTTTTTTGGTTTTTCTTCCCCCTTTTTCTTCTCCTTCCAACAGTTTTTTGCTCATTGTCATATTCAACCGATAGAAAGTGCATCAAAGATTTTCTTAAATGGAAAATCAGATATGGGATCTGCTTTGATGGAAGCTTTAGGTGGAGTTGCATGGTGAAAATCATGCATTCACGATATCCTTAGGATCCCAATCCACATGATATTGATGGAGAAATTAGTCGTTCACAATATGCAAGGTTTAGTAGTATAAGCCAAAATAGTATCAAAACTATAAGCTAAAAATCTATTTCACCCCAGGCACGAGGGAAACAGTGTGTGAGAGTGAAACATATCCTCCGCTAATAAGGGAAACAGGTGAAAAGGTCGACCCATTGAGTCAAATAGTGGGGTGGGGCTAAGCTAGAGGCATTCCCATAGATTGAATATTCAGGTGAAGGGCTCGAGAATAAACTTACCAAGCCTCGGCATATTTCTCCTTGCACCAGTAGAAAACTACTCCTCGGTAATGATCATGCAAAATTAGATGACTGGAATGAAGAGAATCAGTCCGCCGTTATATATTCTTTGATTTCTACTAATGGAGTATTGAAAATCCTCCATCCCATTTTGCAACAGCTGGGCCTGCCTCGGGCCAAATTCTCACTTAATATGTGCTTTGAGAGTGGGTTGGGTTAACCATTATATAATACAGGTAGATGAGGAGGCATGTTAGCTGTCACTTGACTCACTTCTGTGTTTTGCTGCACTGCACTCAATTTGGTTATCCTTGAAGGACAAATAAAACTCAACCATTCGTCCTTCTTCCCATCATCTTTTCCCTCGTGTTGTACATTTTTGGGGAATCGTTATGTGATGATGCATTGGTTGTGTTTTTGTTCTCTTTTGCTCTAAATATGGTTAGAAGGCTCGTTCCTTGCTTGGTCGGCAGAGTTTGCTAATCGATCGATTATTTTATGTAGGTGGATTACTCGATAGGGCTGACAGCTACATGTTTACGGGCGCACTTGCATACTCATTTGTCAAAATATTCCTTCCACTGTTTGGAGTTTGATTCCAAGTTGTGAGCTTGGACCTTTCCGAGAAGTTAACAATCATCTGGGTAGCTAGCAGTATTCCTATTCCCCGGTGATATTCCTGATAAGTCTCCTTATGCAGAATAACTGGAATCATGATTCCCACTCTGTTTGATGGAAATGGAAATGGAAGTGGGTGACATCCAAGGCTTGTAATCGTTTCTTTGTTTTCTGTTTCGTTTTGGTTTTGGCATTTGAGAGTGAAGCTGTCATTTACAGGATTTGAACAGTAGTCCAGGTTGCTGTGAGCATAACCAATTACTCTTTCATATGAAAGAAATGGCTGCCATTTTCATTTTCAGTTTGTACAGATGCAAAGATTCTGGTTGTTATTGTGAAAGTACGAGATAGAAACAGATTCAATGGGGATAATTTGTCATTGTGAAAAATGAGAATGAAAGCAGTTTTGAGAAAAGATAGAAAATATATGGTAGCAATTTTAAGAGCGACGGAAAGAGGAATAATAGTGAGGTTTTCCTCATGTAGTACTTTTTTGAACTTTCAGTAATGTAGTTAATCATCTATCTTCTATAATACAAATGACAACACTTTTTTGAATTCCCTTTAATTGATGGTTGTGATTTATTTTCAAATCTATCATCTTTGGAAAGGTTTCCTTCTTCCCGCCCGACACCCTCACCCAATCTCTCAGTTGTTCTCTCTCAATTACCTCCTTCTGTTGCTTCCCTCAAAACTTTTTGCCGATTTCTTCATCTGTTTTGCTTTGCTGAGTTCAAGATCTCTTTCACTCTTTCTCACTTCCTCTTCTGTTCCTTTGCTGAGCACAGAAAACTCGACCAACTTGGCCAAATCAGAGGCAAAATCCAGCGAAATCGACGAAATCATAGGAACTCCAGTGACGAACTCTCGAAATTAGGCAAGCACAACTACTGTTGGAAAAATGATGTAAAACTAGTAAAGTCAAAGATATGGACGTCCACGCTAAAAGTTCGGACTTTTGCGGAAACCTCTGAAAAAGTTCTGCAGGATCGGACTTCATCACGGACGTCTAAAAAAAACGTCCGTGAAGGCTACAAACATTTTCCTGTAGAAGTGGACCTCACCGTGGACGTTCAAGACGAAGTCTAGGCGTCTGATAATCGATTTCTACGAGTTATAAAAGCAGGGACAACGATGTTTTATTGAGCATCCAAAATAGAAAACACGAAGAGCGAAGAGAAGTCAAGGCTTTTGACCAGAGGAGAAGGAAGAGTGTGGGTTCACATCTCGGGGTTCATTCGTTGTATTTGGGTGAGATCTCTCCTTGTATTTTTCATCTCTTTTTGTGTTCTAAGGTTTGAAGGTTGGAGGTTTGGAGATTCTTATTCTAGGGTTTCTAGAGGAGGAGGTGTGGAGAGGGTTTTGACCCCAAATCTTATACTATTCTTGTTATTGACATGGTGGATTGTTCTCTTCGTGGTTTTTTTTCCCGTCTTGGGTTTTCCACGTAAATCTAATGTTCGTTTTGCTCTTTCTCCTTTGATGTTTGTGATTTGTGCTTGTGTGTGCCATTTTCACTTATTATTCACCTAGTTCTTGGGATATTTTTCTGCGGGAACGGTGTTGTTTTCCCTTCAATTGGTATCAGAGCCTGAACGGTTGTGTGGAAAATTTGTAGAATAGGGAGTCATAAATTTGAGGTAGAGAAGTTCGATGGTAAGAACAACTTTGAGATTTGGAAAATGAAGATGAAGGATTTGTTAATTCAATATGGTTGTCATAAGGTTTTGTTGGGGAAAGGCAAAAAGTCGGCTACCATGAAGGATGAAGAATGAGATGATATGGATCTCAAGGCTATGCCTACTATTAGACTTTGTTTGTTTAATGATGTGATGTTCAATATTGCTCATGAGGAGACGTCGGAGAAGTTGTGGGCAAAGTTAGAGACTATTTATCAAATAAAGTTTCTAACTAATAGAATATTCTTAAAAAAGAAGTATTTTTTTTTAGGATAAAAGTTGGGGTCAATGTTTCCGATCACCCGAACAACTTCAATAATCTTGTTTGTCAATTGGAGAGTGTAGAGGAGAAGATGAAGGATGAAGACAAGGCGGTTATGTTGCTTTGTATATTGCCGGAGTCATACGACTTGGTAAACCACTTTGAGTTATAGCATGAGAGACAAATTGGATTATGATTCAATCTCTAGTGCTCTACTTGTGGATGAGCTCCAAAGAAAGGTTAACTTGGGAAGTAGTTTGGGAAGAGTGGAGGGTGAAGCTCATATGACAAGATGTGGATCCTTTGACTGGGGTGGCAAGAAGATTTCTTTTAAAGGCAAGTCATCGGCTCGCTCTAAGTCCAATGGGCATGAGAACAAATATGTTTGTCGGAGTTGTGGTGAAACAGGGCATCTCAAGGAGGATTGTAAGAAACGAGGCAAGAAGAATTCTGAGAAAGGGAAGGAGACGAAGAATTCAAATGAGGTAAATCAAGTGGAAGTGTTTTCATCGAGTGGGGTAGAGGAAGAGTTGTTGATGGCCGGTTATAGCTCGGAGTACCATCAAAATTGGGTACTTGACATAGGGGCTACTCATCACATGTGTTAGGATTTTATCGTAAAGACATGTAATAAAACATTGTTTATTATGAATAAATGGAAATATTTTATGAAAATCATATATGATAATTCGAATGTATTTGTACATTAGCCCATTTGTTCTATTCTAGATGACATGGTATGTAGAGTATAGCTTACATACGGAAGACCTTGTCATTGGAAGGAATAG
>JAOWBR010162963.1:0-12115 GCA_028571145.1 Dionaea muscipula
ATCCTTCGGTCCTTTTTCTCTTCCTCATCATCCGCTCTTCTAGGATATTCTTTTCGATTATTCTATATTTCGTTAATCTTTGATGATCTAGTCCAAGTGGTCAGGACCTTTTCTAGCATCGTCGATCGCACGATATTTGACGCGAACAATTTGGCGCTCACCGTGGGGTACTGACATACTCGGTGCACGATAGTCAAGATACTACAAAAAGAAGAGAGAATGAAAAGTCGAACTGCTAACGGTTCAACAACTGATTTCGCCGCTCAGCTGGCTCTCTTGACATCACAAGTTCAAGAGAGTGCCCAACGCCTACAAACCCTGGAGAAAGAAAACGATGTCGTACGACAGGAGAACCAGATGCTCAAAACTCAACTGGAGACCTTGTCAGCGTCTTTTCAGACACCGAATCGAACGACCGCGCCATGAAATGGATCCTCATCCACCCCGATACAACCGTTCGATACGCCGTCTTTACAGACGTAGGGATGGGCATCGGTCCGGGTCGGGGTCAGGGAATGGTATCCCCGTCCCCGATCCCCGAACCTGAACCCTGTCCCCGTCCCCGCCCCGATCCCCACCGGGGAATATTTTTACTCCCCCATCCCCACCCTGAACGGGGATCGCCGCGGGGATTTGGGGAACCCGAATTTTCTAACATGTTTTTCATTTTGATAATAAAATTATACTATAAACTTAATAAAATAAAAATAACATTATAATTTATGTCATAAATCAGTCCAATAAAAATTACAGTAGAAAGTTTAACAATGAAGAGTAGAACTTGACAAGTTGACAACAGCAAGGTCACTAGATACAAAAATGCAATGCAAGGCAGACAGCAAGGCAGATAGAAAAATGCACTACCAACAGCAAGGCAGTGACTATCAGTCTGTCAATTGTGAACAACTACTCGTCATCAACGGCAAGGCACAAAAACTCAACAAGTCAGCAACAATGCAATGCAGTAGAAAAATCCTCCACTTCCAACAAGTTGCAATAATGCAATGCAGCAATGGCATCAACAGCAAGGCATAGCAAAGCTCCTCCACCATTAACAATACATACAACAAACAGCAAGTATAAAGGTTAAAGGAAGTAGCTAGCATAAATGTAAAATATCTAGGGTTAGAGAATCGGGGCGGGGATCGGGGCGGATTCAGGGATCGGGGCGGGGACCCCTAAAACCGCCCCGGACCCGATCCCCGCTTTTTTGTGCACAATATCCCCGAACCCGCCCCGTCCCCGAAAAAAATCCCCGAATCTCCGAACCGAACAGGGCGGGAAACGGGACGTGTTCGGTCGGGGCGGTGTAAATGTTCATCCCTAATCTTAACTACAGGACCAGACACAAAATGACCCCCCCTCATGGGAAGAATTCAACAATCTAATGAGACTAGTCCTTGGGATCCGTGATAGATTGCCACCGGACACAGTCTCTAAGACCCCAATCAAAGCCACCTCGATCAGAATGCTGCCTCTTGAGGTTCAACGAAGACCAACCAAGTGGTGTGATCACCATAGATGCTCCGATCATAACATAGATGAGTGTCGAGTGCTTCAAAATCAACGTGCAGACAAGCAACCTCCTCCTTCGAAGAGCCGTTAGACTAATGACATATGGTACGATTTTCACAAGACACCTAGCCATGATACGAACGAGTGTCGAGCGCTCAAAAAGCTAATAAAAGAGCATATCAGCAAGGGACACTCCAGACGGTACGAACGACCTCCTGAAGACAACCGTAGACCATCCTCTTCGGCTTGAGAGGACCATAACAGAAGCTCAAGCTCTGAACCCAAGAGAGAAAGAATCTCAATCAGGGGAGCCCTGGTCATTGACTACTGACTAGGAGAGTCCTCCGATGAAGAAAGATTTTGGGCCACCAAATCCTAGAGGTAAAGGATGCCTCCCACACTTGGAGCCTCTAGCGACAACCGCGATTTGCTTAGCTAATCAAATGATCCCGAGGAATCTCGATTATCATAAAACGGTGAAAGTTTCTAGATAGTGTGAGCCCTTCCCTTCGCTGCAGTAAGGATCTAAGTTGCTCCATGGCTATGTAATCGCTTCCCTTTCGCTCTATGTTTTCTTTTGTACATCTTTGCATGCAAACCGGGACTGACTTAATCATCGAAACGGTCCCCTAAGGCAAACCCTCTCGGGACCCCGCTGACAAGTTTGCTACCTAGTATAGATCCCAGAATGCACAGGGTCGATTAACCCACTTCTAACAGTGTCGACATCATGACCCGCGTCTCGATTCGACTACCAGACACATCCGTCGAAGAAACAAAGGGTATGTTCACGCACTGACTTATGTCCACGATATCTCACCCTTTGCTTCTCTCCTTTCTTTTGACAGACGATAATACGAGAATGAGAGTGAAGTGAGGATTTTCCTTTGCGGTTTAAATCAAACCGAGCCCGTCTACGATTTGTAAGTCAGATCTGCTTTGCCTGAGAAGGACAGGTCCGTCCCACAACGAGTATAAGTCGGCTATTGCCCGCATCTCTGTCTCACTAGTCCTGTTAGGGTGACTTGCAGATCCACGCCAAGGCTTCCTTGCGCTAGTGAGTCGGTCCATTCTGCAGGAAAAAAATCCTATCTCCGCCTGGTCCTCCCTAAGAAGACTTATTCTTACACTCCTTTTTCCAGTTATATCTGCTTGCCTACTCTGCCTATAACTATCTGTTATGTGAGCATAGGTTTACAGGAGATACCAAATCCACCGTTATGTTCAACAGTCGAGCAACAAAGTACATTAGCATCTCAGTCGTACTCACCGACGTCTCAGCTATTCTCATCGGCTCGTTAGCCGTTATGAGAAGCTAACCCCTTTACGACCCCGCTGATCAGTTTCTTACATAGTATAACTCACAGGACACATAAGGTCAACCAAACCGCTTCCAACAACGTCGTTATTACACCCATGACCCGCGTTCCTACTCGATCGCCACACATACCAATCAAGTGGGAGGAAGAAGTCACCACAAAGCGACTCGGGTCCAATATTCAGGGAAAAGTATCACTCCCAATCACTTCTTTGAAAGGGGTTTATACTTCTATCTTTCTTCGTACTGTTTTCATATACTTATCGATTTTCTATCTCACTACAATGACACACGTGATCGTTAAACAGTCCCTCAGGGTAAATCCCTTCGGGACGCTTGTTTTTAAAGTTTGTTACCTAGTGCAGGACGCACAACAAGCTAGGTTGGCAACGTCAATCTCAGAGACAACTTCAAGCGACTTCGGCAACGTTTCCACCGTTCGCGAGTGCATGAGTTAGGTTATTCCCATTTGGATGCCAATGTTGAATCGTTAAGTATGGAAGCCAAAGCTGGGTCATTCCCACTTTGAAATCCTGTGGTCCGGGGTCACCCCGCACAGATGTCCTGTTGATGGGGATGCCCCTCTAGGATCCCTCGTAAGCCGGGTGTTCCCTGCTGAGATGATCATTGCTCGTGGTTTGGGTTTGTCTCGCATAGGAAATGCTACAGGAATTTGAAAATAAAAGGGATGTCCTAAATGCAACACTTTAAATCTCTAAACACAACACCTTTTAAAAAAAAAAATAAAAAAATAAAAAAAATCCAAAATTGCCCTTCATAATAAACAATTTTTACGATTATGTCATCGACCCTTATTTGAGCTATAAGACAGCATTTGACCCTCATTTGAATACTATTACGAGAATTTTCCAAGTTCTCTCTCCCACTTCTAAAAAAAACTAGTATTATTTGTAGCGAAATATCAGACGACTATTTTAAGGTAAGATTTTTACACTCAATGATGACAAATATATATTATTTTCAGAAAAAGACAAAAATTCAAGCTTGATGCGGCAAAGGCAACTGTTAGACCTTAGGTCGACGGTCATCACATATGGTCGGCCCTAGAGTTCGACCATCATTAAAGACAGTAGGCCCTAGGTTCCGACCATCATCAAAGATAATGGGCCCTAGGGTCCGACTGTCTTCTTTAACTGTCGGCCATAAGGTTTGACTCTATCTTGCATTTTTTCGACTCTCAATTGCGATTTATATTATTTTTTGACAGGGTTATTATTTTCAAAATGAAGAAGAACAGACAACATATCCTAATGTAAATAAAGATGAAGTAACATATCTTGTTGAGTGTGTGAAAATGCACTCTACACGTCCCTAGTTATTTATATTCCATGTGTGTTTTAATGCTTAAGTGCTCGGTTTAGCATGAGTTTATCGTTTATCACATATTATCAATTGTTATTCTAGTTTGCTCGTGTTTATGTGTTTATTTACAGATTATAAAATGCAGGGAGGTGGAATGACGCTCGTATGGACTTCGGCCGGGGCGTTGGCCCCGCCCGGGACGAAATTGAAGAAAAACAAGCTTGGACTTGAAGAACAGCGCCCGCTACGGCCTGCCCGCAACCATCGCTACGGCCCTAGCGGGTTCAATTTAGGAAGACACGTGTTTGGAGCCTGACACGGTCGTGTCTTCCCAAACACGCCCGTGTCGACGGTCGATTTGTGTTTTTAAAATGGCTGCATCAGTAGCGCAACGGAGATATGATCATCTTCGATTTTGAGGAGTTCTCCAGCACTGTTTAGGGTTCCAAGAAGAGGAGATCAAATCGATCAAGAGGACAACGACGAGACGGAGCTCGAGCGGATGAGGATCCCTTCCTGCTTCCATTCCACGTCGCATCTGCGAAGGGTGGTTAGTTCCACGTGTAGGGTTTTGGGCGAACCTGTGATTGTGTATCGATTTTGTTGAATCCATTCGGTTTGATTGTTTCTATCGTTTGATTATCCTTGGGAGCGCTTTGATTTGGTCATATTGTTTACATGTTGAACGATTTCTATCTCTGATCTAGGTTCACGTTTACGTTTTCCTATGTCGTAGTTTTATTTGTATCTTCATATTGAGGCTTGGATTAAAGATCATATCTTTGCTGCGTTGTTGCCTCCGAGTACATCGTCGTCTTTGATTTGTCTTTTGACAATAGCCTAAGGTAAATCGTAGGGTTGCCTGCAGGGATAGAATTGATTAAAAGAAGCCTAAGGTTAACTATTCACAATTGTGACTTTTCCTAATTGTCTATGATTAGGATTATCTGCAGGATAGCAGAACCTAGGTTAGGTGAAGGGCTTCCATTGAATATCTTCCGATCAGGTTCTCTCCATATGTAGGAGCCTGATTGAGTAAAAAGCACCAAGGGGATTTAATTTACTGTTTGCACGCGCAAGGGACTTTGTTGCCTTGCTGCTCGCTCCCGACGTCTCGTCCACTCTATCCTTTATTTTAGTTTATTTATTTTATTTAAGTTAAAACAAGAAAACCCAAAAAGATTTCATTTCTTTAATTCTTTTCACAGACGCCTAGTCTAGTTTATCTGTCCACTGTCTCCCTGTGGGATCGACCGCCCATCTATACTGCGATACCGCCATGTTAGGTTAGACGTTATCAACATATCTCGATGCAAATAAAGATGAAGAAGATGAATATGCTGATGTCGGTTGTTATTTTAAGACGGATCGAATATTCGACAATCGGGAAGAAATGGAACAATGGCTTAGAAGTGTAGAAGATTATGATTGGAATCCCTTAGCCTCAAAAGTGAGGCTCTTACATGCATGATATTTAAACACTACAAAATATGTCAAGTCCATTACAATCATAAGTCATAGCCTAGAACAAATCTAGGCCCAAGCCTAATACTCAAAACTAACTCACAAACTCACAACACTCCCCCTCAAGTTGGAGTATTGATATTAATCATGCCTAACTTGTGACAAATATACTCAACCCGATTTCCAGAAAGAGGTTTAGTAAGAATGTAACCAAGTTGCTCCTCTGTCTTTACATGGCTCAATAGAATATCCCCACTCTCCAACTTTTCTTTCACAAAGTGACTATCAACCTCAATATGTTTCGTTTTTTCATGAAAAATCGGATTTAAAGTCATGTGGATGGCAGGCTGATTATCACACCACAACTGAGCAAGTCTTGGAGCAGGAAGCTTTAACTCATCGAGTAACTGGCATATATAGGTGACATCATTAGTTAAATGAGCTAGAGTACGATACTTTGACTCGGCACTAGATCTAGCAACAACAGTTTTCTTCTTGCTCTTCCACGATACTAGATTGCCACCAACAATCATACAATAACCGCTGGTGGACTTCTGGTCAGATGGTGAGCCAGCCCAATCTGCGTCAGAGAAACCCTCAATACGTTAATGACTATGGTCACTATAGAGTAGGCCTCAACTAGGATGTCCCTTGATATATCAAAGAATGTGGACCGCTGCTTTCCAATGAGGGACATGGGGATCTGACATAAACTAACTGACTACGCTCATTGGGAAAGCGATATCGGGACGTGTGATAGAGAGAGAGAGTTCAGCTTACCCACCAAGCATCTGTACCTATTTGGATAATCTAATGCAGTAACCTCTGTAGGTGAAAGTCTCGTCCTAGGAAGCATCGGAGTGTCACTTGGCTTGCTATCAAGCATACCAATATCTCGCAACAAGTTCAGAGCATACTTGCATTGAAACAAGAAGATCCCACGCTTATAACGAGATACCTCAATCCCCAGAAAATTCTTCAAAGATCCGAGGTCCTTGGTCTGAAAATGGCCCTGGAGGAATGTCTTCAGGGAGGCTATCCCTGAGCTGTCACTGCCCGTGATGACGATATTATCAACAGACACCACAAGAAAGATGCAGCCTACACTAGAATGCCGATAGAATACAGAATGGTCTTTTACAGACCGCTGCAGATCGAACTCCAGAACCACAAAACTAAACCGCCTAAACCAAGCTCGAGGTGACTGCCGAAGCCCATATAGGGACTTCTTTAGGCGGCATACATACCCACACTTCCCCTAAGCAACAATCCTAGGAGGTTTCTCCACATACACCTCTTCATTGAGATCCCCATGAAGAAAAACATTCTTCACATCCAGCTGATGCAAAGGACAATGATGGGATACAACCAAAGATATGAGAAGACGAACAGAGGCCATTTTGTCCACGGGGGAAAATGTCTCAGTATAATCAATGCCATAGACTTGAGCATAGCCTTTGGCCACCAAGCGGGCCTTAAGATGAGCAACATAACCATCAGGATTCATCTTCACGACAAAGACCCACTTGCAACTAATAGTCTTTTTCCCGGGAGGCAAAAGAACAAGATCCCAAGTCTGATTAGCCTCAAGAGCTGATATCTCTTCAGACATGGCTTGTTTCCACTCCGGGGAAGAGAGAGCCTCAGTGATAGAGTCCAGGGTAGAGATAAAGGCCTGCAAGGAAGAAGAAACTCCAGCATATGATATATGAGTAGAGAGGGGATATGTAGTACATCTCCGCTGGACCTTTCGTAGGGTGATCGGAACATCCAGATCCGAGGAAGGATTAGGGGATGAGGAATCCAATAACAGAGACGGTGGATCGGCAGGGGTCAGCTCAGGAGCAGCTACGGGAGGAGAATACAACCTGACAGGAGGTAATTCTATACCAAAGGATATGATTGGACCTAGACGACGGGTGTACACATGTCGGATAGGAAGTGGAGGAGATGGGCGTGGAGGTGAAGAGGACGGACACAAAGGTGGAGGAGATGGGGAAGAAGGTGGAGAGGATGGACAAGGAAGTGGAGGAGATGGAGAAGGAGAGGGAGAAGACACAGATTGACGCGGGAGAAGCTCATAGACTAAAGTGTCATCATCCACACATACAGACTGAGATTGATAAGGGAGGGAGGAGGAAGTCACAGAAGAAGAGGAAAAGAATGGTGTAGACTCATCAAAGGCGACATCAGCAGACACACAAAAGTGGCACGAGTTAGGAGAATAACATCGGTACCCCTTCTGAACGCATGAGTAGCCCAGGAATACACATCTTAAGGATTTAGGGTCAAGTTTAGTAAGAGTAGGGAGGACATCCCGAACATAACAAGTAAACCCAAAGATGTGTAAGGGTGAATGGGGTGTAGAGAGCTATTTGGGAAGAGGACACAAAAGGGTATTGATGAGTGCACGAAAGTGTACTCATTACGCTTTTAATTATTGCTAGGATGCATCTCTTTAGGTCCTTTGCACGAAAGCTTAGTGTGTTTATTAATTATTACATGCAAACTTGTTCTACGTATTTTTACTTGTAATTTTGTGATTTTACAGGTTGGACATGAGCCGGGGTCGTTACTGGACTGAAATGAACGTAACTCACGCTCCCATGCGAGCCCGAAGCTTCCCGATCGCGTCCGGACCGTGCACACAGCTTGCAGCATGCGGCCCAACCCACTTATTGAAGAACACGACCGTGTCACTACTTAAGTGACACAACCGTGTCGTGTTTAGGTCAGCGTTTTTATAAACGTTGCAATCTGCAGCGTATTCCTTCTCTTCCCCTTCGACCCTAGGCGGCTACATATCATTCAGGAGAGCAGAGAGGCGCCGATACACATTTCAGCACGATGCAGAGATACGACGACCATCCATTCACACTCGGCGGGTCAAATTTACCGACGAGACGCTCACCAACTGGATCCAATCATTCGGTATTCTTATTTGTAGGCTTGTTTGCAAAGTTTGTATCTTTTATGAATGCCGTTTTTTAGATCTCCGAATCGAATGACGATCGATGGCTTGTTAGTGTTAGGGCTTTGATTCGATGTAAAGAATTGAACTTGTCGATTATCATTTTTCGTGGATTTGATTATTTGTGTGGATTGTGACAGTCGACTAGATTAGTTTGTGTAGGTTGAAACTCCGACATACGCTATGCCCTGCCATGCTTGAGATAGCACATGCATAAGCCGATCTAGACTCTAATCGAACTAAATAACTAATCTACGGTCAAAACCCTAGTCTAAATCTGCTGTGAACGGAAAAATACGCTGAACAATCATATCGTTCATCCGAGCGAAAACTGTGAAGGCCTACGCTGCTTGCCCTGAATTAATAGGAGGCACGACCGTGATCGAAGGGTCACGACCGTGTCCAGTATCACAGAACACGACCGTGACAGTTCTGTCACGGCCGTGATCCACTTCACTTGCACGTCTGCTCTGCTGCGTTGCCTTGGTCGAGTCATTGCCTTGTGCAATGATAATTATCCTTCCTATATTTCGTTTTATTCATCGTTTTGATTAATTAAACCCACTTTCCGTCTATCTTCGTCTAGGAGCATAATTAATTCAACCGTTGGATTTTACAACCGTACCTGTGGACCGATACTCGACTCAACTGCTAGCTTCTTAGTAGATAAGTCGTTTAAATTGTAAATATTAAATTTGACCACTGACGACGCGTGTTATCACCTTTGTACCTCATGGAAAGCAAGCTCTTTAATAAAGTACTTGTTTCCGCCTTATCATTTTTAGTAAAACGCTTTTTAATTTTGGTAAGGAAAGCTTTAATACCGTCTATATCATCAGATATAGCGCTTGTGAATGCCTCTGAATGCTGCGCTTAATGATCATATGACCCATGCGATTAGAGCGTTCCCACTTTTCATTGTTTGTCCTATCACTAGGGAAAGTTTTCGCCATAGAAGAAGCAGGTTTCTCTATCCGTGATGCAAGGTCAAGATCCATGCAGCTAAGTACCAGGAGAAGGTTCTCCTTCCAGTCCTTAAAGTTTGTTCCATTCAACTTGGGAATGAAGTTCAAGTTGGCAGAGATCGTCGCCATATTTACTGTAAAGAAATGGGAGAGAGGATCAGATGATGTATATGCACACAATATATCCAAAAATAGGTGCACAAGGTATCCAAATTTTAACAAATTCAAACAATGGTCATCCCATCTCAAGATGCCACTACAACATTAATATCAAGTCTTTGGACAATAATATTAATTGCTAGTGATTATCTTGTTGCAATGATCAAACACTAATGGTAAGTCCTGTCAAATAATCAGTCTATCTTTGGATGGACAGACTATTCACATGGAATACCCAACAACCGTTACATGTTCACCATCATAGGTGTTAGTCCATTTCTGCCAAGTATGAGCTTTCCTTTGGGCCGGCTTATACACGCACGAAAATACACTCCCACTAACATTTAATATCAAGTTGAACTTCTCTTGACTGGGAGGCCACTTTGTTGACATCGCATTTTGATCAGGTCCACATTGAATATTAGAGATCTAACAACTTCGTGAAAAATCTTGACAAGAGAGATCACTTTGGTGACTTCGTGTTTCGATTAATTCATTCAGATTGTTAGATTACCTTATTGTAATCATGAAATGATTACCCAAATGTGTTGAATTTATTTTATGAAGTGTGAGCGCCAAATGTATTCTTCGACACGGGGAACAATTAGTAATATGAATAAGAAAATTCGGGAATGACGGAGCATAACCCATGGTCCGGGTGGAAACTTTATACCTGTGGCGTCCTAATCCCCATGGCGGAGGAGTGCATGTGGCATGGCTTAACCGTATGGAGTGATCCAGACACTTGTGCTCCTCTGCTATATACCCATGGTGAGGGTAATAGCCACGACGATGTTTAATCCCATTGCGGCATAAATGCCCATGTCGGAGGAGTAGCTGCTGATAGATTAGGTTTTGATGATGCATAGAATTTGATTGATTAATTAAGTTAATGTATAGATGTTTAGGTTTTGCTTGATTAGCATGAAAAGTTGCATATAGCAATTTATACAGGTTAGGATTGAAGATCCAGCTTTGGAAGAATCAGCTTTGAATATTTGTTAGACGCAGTCGAGACTGGAAGGGTCTGCTAAGGCAGTCTAGACCGGATCAGATTCATAGAGGCAGTCTAGGCTGATTTGAAGCAAAAACAGTTGAGACCGGATTTCTAGAAGGCAGGCTAGACTGGGTTGCACTGTAGCAGTTGAAGATGCAGAGGCAGTCTAGACTGAGCAAAGGTCTAGAGGCAGTCAAGACCGATGCAACATGCTGAGGCAGTCTAGACCGATGCAACATGCTGAGGCAGTCTAGATCGAGCAAAGATGCAGAGACAATCGAGACCGACATCTTGCTTCAAGCAGTCGAGGATGACATTTTGCTTCAGGCAGTCGAGACCGACATCTTACTTCAAGCAGTCGAGGTTGACATTTTGCTTCAGGCAGTCGAGACCGACATTTTGCTTCAGGAAGTCAAGGTCGACATTTTGCTGAAGACAGTCGAGAGTGGTAACTCAAGAAGGCAGGCTTGATCGAAGACTCTAGAAGCAGTCTAGACCGACTCTGATTGAAGGCAGTCGAGACCATGGTATGCTGAAGGCAGGCTAGACCGAGTTTCACGAAGGCAGTCGAGGTTGCACTTTCACGAAGGCAATCGAGGTTGCAAAGTCCTAAGGCAATCGAGACCAAAGAAGTCGTGAAGACATTTGAAACTGATGCTTAAGAAGGCAGTCGAGGATGACTAAACTGTGTCAGATTCGGGCTTATCAGAGACCAGTAGAGACTAAGACAGTCTAGGGTTCGTGAAACTTAAGATTTTTGGAGCCGAAGCTGAAGAAGCTGCCAGGTGTTTTAAAACAAGGTTTGCATTGAAGAAGGATATGACACATATTAAATTCAATGATTCAAATTTAATATTGATGATTAGAGACATTGAAAAGAAGACAAGATCTGGGATTCTGACCAATGCAAAAAGAAGGAAACTTTTTGAAAGAAGATATGTCAGAATTGGAAACCCTAGTCAGACAAGGAAGCTTTTCTAAAGTTAGCACGATTTAGGAAAGAAGACCAAGATCAGATCCACCATCTTCGGGATTGTCAAAAGATTGAGAAGAAGAAGAAGATCAAATTTTAACGGCTCTCCAACGGGTATATTTTTCAAAGAAGCTATATATACCCAGGCACGATGAAGGAGAAGACACTCTTGAATCTTTGACTTCTTACGCTGTGATTTCAAGTTTTCTCCTGTGCTTTTGAGTTTCAAGTTACATTTAGTAACTGAGTGAGCCAATCCCTGCACTGATCAAGATATATCAAGCAAATGCTCAAATGAATCACTGTTGTGATTCAAACACCTTTCAAGAACCATCAAATTTCTTGAAGAACAGTGAAGAGGTGGTGAAACCTTAAAGGACTGGAATCAGTGGAGTAGTTAGATACGAAGGGGTTGTAGAAGTGGTGAAGC
>JAOWBR010162973.1:0-12305 GCA_028571145.1 Dionaea muscipula
ATGGAGTCAAGCTCTCACCTTGAGGGTTGGATGTGCTCAATCCCTAACTCCAAGGGATGAATCTTGAAGCAAATGGTGAGATGAACCTTTCCCTAGCCTCCTTGCTCCTTGCTTCAAGCTTCAAAGGGATGAAAATGGAGGAGAGAGAGTGAGGAAGGAAGAAGAAGAAAAAGATGAAGAATGGGGGAGAGGGTTGGTCGGTCAACTAAAGGAAAGAAAAGGGAATGGGAGTCAAAGGAAGATTCTAAGGGCTTCATCCCACATCCCAAGGGTGGGCCAATTGGGCCACTCTTCAAGCCAATCAACATGGGCCAAGGAAGTGGGCTAGTGTGGCTAGTTCAATGCATAATCAAGGAAGGGCCAAGGGAAAAGGAAGAAGGAATAGGGGGATGATCCAAGTTATCCATGTCCAATTAATGGACTCAAGAACAAAGCTAATGGGCTAACATGAGATTTTAATCTCATGTCCCAACATCACAAAACAACTCCCAAAAATGGTCCAACCGGTTCTCAAGTAAAAAGAAAAAATATGAACCGAGTTTTGAAAATACGGGTCGTGACACATCCCGCCTTTTCAGGACGGTCAGGAGAAGGAGGACGAGGAGGAGGGTGAGCAGGAGGAGAAAGGAAAGCAGGAGGAGAAAGGAAAGCAGGAGGAGGAGAGGGGGGGTCGTGGGCGTGGGCGTGGACGTGGACGTGGACATGGTACAACCAGAGATATGTCATGGTTGTTGACAGAGAGAATTGCAGGGCCACGGGGGCCCGTGAACCCGAATTTACTACGGAGCTTTGGAGGCCATGTCGCGTTTGCGATATGGAATGGGGATGTAAGATAATACTCTTCACTTGTCTTATATTGTTTATTTTGTTTTTAATCGTTAGTATATGTCTTAACGTTGGTGTTCTTAGCAGGAGCGAGCGATACTCGAGTGTCACAGTCGGGCTGTGCTGCTCAAGAGCTGGTGTGTCGACGACCCGGACGTGATGGCATATGTCATGCCAAGCCAGTTGAGCCATCTGAGGGATTGCATGTTTCAGCACATCGACTGGCCGTTGATATCTGCTTTCGTGGAGAGATGGCAACCGAAGACTAACAGTTTCCATCTCCCATTCGAGGAGATGACGATCACTCTCCACAACGTTGCATACATCTTACGCATCCCGGTCACGGGTCAAGCCATCTTCTCGAGAGTAAACACAGAGACGACAGACAACTTAAAGACTCAGATGACGCTGTTTCTGGGGCTCACTGTGCGTCAATTGGATCAGGGGTGGAAGAATTGCTGTATCAAGTACTCCACAGTCCAGGAGCGGCTGTCAGTAGTGAGGGATGATCCGGAGCATGTGGCGAGGGGTTACCTACTATGGCATTTGTGCGTGACGCTGTTCGTGGATAAGAGCTCCGAGCCTACTCTCGAACGACAAGATCGTAAAGCACCCTGATTGAGCGAAACTGGCCACAATCTTCTGGTACCGTGTAGCGACGACGAAGCCCAACTCCATAGTACTCATCCAATGTTCCCATGGAGTAGGAGACTCAGCCTTGATCTGATTCAGCTGGAGCTTAACCATCTGATATACCTGAGGGAACATAGTATGAAAACTTCCGGTAGATGTCCTCAACCACCTCTTCAGCTGCGAGTGTGCACTCTCAACCTTGTTACATATCACAAGAAAAGGGTGCTAAGCGATACGGTAAAACAAGATGTGCAAATATATAGTATGATTATGCAAATATGCATTACTTGTTTGTCGTCTCAGCCCCGAAATGGAGGACATGTTTTGTCCAGGCCACCATGAATCTTTCCTTGTGCGGTTCCAGCCATGTCGTCCTCAGATAGACTAACAGAGCTGGGCAATTCCTCCACGCATACTCCAGTTGTGCCAAGTTTTCCCAAAATTCTTCCTCGGTCTGCGAGTCTACCACCTTCTTTCATCTATGCCCGAAGCCTTTAGAGTAATCCTTCGACTTTGTCAGATCAACAAGGCGCTTCTCTACATCATTGGCAATGTTTCTTCTGTATAGGAGATGTGAAGAGTCTGGGAAGACTTCCTACACTGCCTTCATCAATACCTGATCTCTGTCAGTCACGATCATTTCCGACGCTGCATGATTTTCAAAGAGTGTCTTCACTTTCTCGAGTGCCCATACAAAAGACTCTTTCTTCTCGTTCTTGATGAATGCGAAAGCCACATGGAAATTCTGGCCCGTCGGTGCGATTCTCACGACCTCTAATAATAACAAATCAAACCGATTTGTCTTGTACGTGCATCACCAAATTAAACATAACCGAATAAGCGTAGTAGATCCGTAGCCGTCGGGTGTGCAAAGAATACATCACCCAGTGAGTTCGTCCTGACCTCCTTCCTCGCGTACCAGTAGTAACTAGTAATCATGATCCTTCAACATCCTCAAAAAATACTGGATCGGCTTCACGTTCTCCATTTTTTCTCTTTTGATTTTCTGCAGCGTATTCTTCACGTGTCTTCCCGTGCTAACATTATCCGGATTATCCATCTTCAACTGCTGTAGGATCTGTTTTGTCTTCATGTTATTGTTGCTCATCTGTGCTACTTTTGTCAGCTCTTCTTTGTTTAACTTTGCAGATGAACCATGCCACTGGTTATAAACACCGACTGAATGATTGTGCCGGTCTTTGTCGGCATTCATACTCACCGTCCAGTTGCCGTCCTTTTGTTCCACTCCTACGATTCCAAAAGGACACTGATTCTTTTTTATACCTGTCTTCTTTCGTCGACCTTCCTCGACGGTGTCGGTGTATCTGTAAGAACCGCTTCTTTCACAGCCAAAGTATACCCGACCTCTTCCTTTTCCAAAAAATTCTTTCTTCGTATGTTCGATCGTAAACCATATCTTATGTTCTGCCCCGATTGTTCTCACCCAATGCTCCATATCTGCACGAGTTTTGAATATCTCATCTGTTTGAAAATAATGGCGCATATCTGGATAATTTTCTTCTGTTTCTTCCTCTTCAGCTGGAAAATAGATATCCTGTATTATAAACCACACAATTGTTAATACTAAATTTAGAGTCACAATTAAATATCAAAATGTTAAAAATTTATAAATTAAGCCATATAAATAATAAAGTAAGAGACCGGTTATTCCGACGGGTCGATTTAGAGGGGACCGACCGAGTCGATGGCTGTGTCGGGGGGAAACTCGCCGACCGACTCGATCGCCCCCCCTCCCAATTCACCGGCTGACTCGGCCGACTCCCCCAGTACCCATCCGTCGAATCAGCCGGCCCCCCGATAAAACTCGAAAAATCCGAAACGAAAGTGTAAAAAATTGAAATTTTATCTCAAAATACTCGTCCTTATAAGAAAAATCGTCCGTCATTAGCAGAGTATGAATGAAAAATAAGAAAATTAATATTGAGTAAGTACAATGATGGGAGATAGAGATTTTACAGTGATATATGAGGAAGAACATTAACGTTTAAATAGATATGAAAGATATTATGTATTGTGGTAATATTAGAAAAAGATTAGGGATATTTTTAATATATTAAAAAAGATTATAATTATTTAAAAATATTATTTTATTTTTAAATAATTAGAAACAAAATCGATAATTTTAAAAACAATTTTGCTCCGATTAGTAAAAGGGTGTGGTGCGTTAAGGGCATTTGTAATCAAAGTAAGACTGAGTTTATCGCTTTCTTGCAAGAAATCAATCATTGCAATTTGTAAGTAAAAACCCATCATCATCATCATCCAATAATTCACTTTACCGCCATTGTGCATCAAGATTCCTCCGAATTTTCTCCTCCGTTTCTGGTTTAATCACAACTTCAAATCCCCACTTCATCGAAGATCCCCTTCGAAATTTCTCCCAAATCCCCCAAAATCCATCATCCACGGTGCAATCGGCATCCCAAAAAACCCTAGTTTCCCTTCAATGTGAAAGCTGTTGAATTCGGCCGTTGAGAAAAATGGCCGAGGTTGTGACCGGAGATCGGTACCTGGAATCGCTTGTGAAGTTCGTGGACAATAATGCAGGGCAGCTGATCGAAGGTGCGATCATGCTCAAGCTGAATCCAGTAGGTCTTCAATATGTTCAATCGAGGCTCGAAGCGCTCAGCGAGCTTGAGAGGCTGATATCGGGAGCTCCTGTAGATTACCTTCGAGCTTACATCTCCGATCTCGGAGATCACCGCGCCCTTGAGCAGTTGAGGAGGATTCTGTGCCGGCTGACTTCATTGAAGGTTGTCTCCGTGTTGCCAACGCCGACTAGAGACCCTACCCCGCTTTCTTTGCTGCCGTTTGGCCGGTTGAAGGTTTTGGAGCTTCGGGGGTGTGATCTTTCTACTTCGACTGCCAGAGGGTTTCTTGAATTGCGGCATTCTCTGGAGAAACTCATTTGCCATAATTCTACTGTAAGTGTCATTTGTTGTTGTTGATGTTATGCTTCTCCTGTCATGATTCAAGGATAAACTTCAATATGTTTTGCTATCCTCTCACTTACTCAGCTTTCCTAATCGATTAGCGGTTTCTTTTTTCCATGTTATATCGTCTGTATTGTCTGATTATTGTTTGGTTATCTGCCATAAATCACTTTACATGCTATTTACTGTTGGGAAATGATGGCGTTTTTGAATTTGGTCTGGAGAATGACTAGAGGAGAGTCCAGTTCCCTTTTCTTGGTTGTTCTACTGGTTGGCCATGATGTTTACAAAATTATTGGCCTTTAAACCCAGAATCTAGTGCAGTCGCTGGTTCAAATATTTTTTTTTCAGCGTCTAACTAGAAACTTGAACTCATAAAGTGCTCCTTTCTTCACCTGGTTTGTGAGGCCAGCCTGGGAAAAAATAATATTTTGGCTGCCTTTGGTTGGGCAGAGAATAATTTTCCGGAGTAAAAATTTTCCACGGAAAATGTTTTCTATTGTTTGGTAGGACAGAGAAATTTTTTCAGATGGAATATTTACTTGTGCAAAATCAATACTCTCAAAACAAGGAGAAGCTTTTTTCCCTTCCTCTCTGCTTGAGCATAACAAATGAGGAAAAGAAAGGAAAACAAATAAGCAGCCATACAGCATTGCTATCTCAAAAAATCCACGGCTTGTCAATGAGGAAGTCTCCCTTAGTATTGGGTTGTTGGTTGAGAGAGGAGCATGGTCTGCATGGAGAGGAGGAAAAGCAGAGATGTTTATTTCTTTACCCAACATAGGGAAACTATAAGTTGGATGGAAATTTATTTTCAAGAATTGTAATTTTTCTATTCAAAATGGTATTGGGTCAAATATGTGCCTGCAAGGATGATGACAGTTTCCTATCTATTACATTTTGTTGTTCTCAATAGAGCCTAGAATGTGTCCTTCATCCATAGGCATGATAGACACAAAGGCCACAACCTCAGTCAATGTAAACATACATATGACTGCTCAGGGTTGTGAAAGATTTGCATTGCAGGTTCATGATGTTAGCTTGGGCAGCTTCGAATGGAAGTGATTAGGGTTACAAAATTTAATATAAGTCATTCACTTCTTGATCTCTAAAACTTGGTGCATTGTTTCATGATAGATCGTTCTTTATTCGATTTTTGGGGAGGATGTGACTCGAACCCAGTCGGATGGAACCGACGAACCTGGCCGAGTAGGCTACCCGAGGATCTCTTCTAACGGCTTGGGATGGAACCACGAGTCCGCGACCCAACAACACCAAACGACGTGAATCTTGGATTTAACCGCGACCCGATAACTATTTGGATGATGTGAACCTTGGCACGTGATGACGCCACAATCGAATGCAACAGTTCGATTGATAAGTCTGGTTTGATCTCCCCGAATCCACACGGCTCGATCGAATTCCTCTCAAAACAAAGAGATTGCTCTCAAAACTGATTTCAAATTGATAGATTATTGTTTTACAACCCTAAAACATTGTTTTTATAGTCCAAAAAACAAAAAAGGAATAATTCCTTAAAAGATATCATAGAATCCGCTGAAAAATATGCCTCCAGCGAGCCCCACGGGCGCCTGCCAGCTGAGCTCAGGCGCCTGTTGAGGCTAAGCCAAAATCGAAGAAAAATCACTCTGTCGTGGGCGCCCGAATTGACCTGTCTGGCGCGTGTTTGAGAGCTGTCGGGCACCTGATGGAGGTCTATCGGGCACCCGGCCTAACCAGTAGCTCAGGCGCTGGAAGAAAGCCCGCGTTTGGGCGCCTGCCCGTTGTTGTCGGGCGTCTGTTGGGCCTGGGAGTTCCCCATGAGAATGCATAGCTAGCTCCGGTTTGAATCATCGAATCCTCCTCTTGAGCTCTCAGTGTAAGATTGAGCGAAGACACGTCGAACGAGCCCCATCAAAGAATCTTGAAACGCTTTAGCACGAGTCCTTGTGACTGGACCGTTCGGAACTCGAATCAAATCATCCTCTTTCGCTTGCGAGTCGACCGGAATTACGTCACCCCCCTCCTCTTGAGAAGGATTTGTCCTCAAATCTGAATCGGTACCTGCAATGAAAGGACTTAAATCAGTAACATTAAAATAGAGCTAACCCCATACTCACCGGGCAGATCGTTCTTATAACTGTTGTCATTGATTCGCTCCAAAACTTGAAAAGGACCGTCGCCACGAGGCATTAGCTTAGAACTTCGTTGATCCGGAAATCCCTCCTTCCTCAAATGCACCCAAACCCAATCACCGGGTTCAAACACCATCTTCCGTCGACCCTTATTGGCTTGTTTCTCATATTGTTGGGTGTTCCGCACAATATTCGCGCGCAATTTCTCATGCAATTGTTTAACAAGGTCAGCCATGCGCTTACCATCTAAGTGAATAAGTTCATTAGTAGGCAAAGGTGATAAATCAAGCGGTGTAAGCGGATTCAAACCATAAACCACTTTAAAAGGAGACAACTTCATAGCAGAATGGATGGAACAGTTATATGCAAACTCAACATGCGGCAAACACACTTTCCAAGTCTTAATGTTAGTTTTAATGATTGCACATAACAATTGAGACAAGGATCTATTAATCACTTCAGTTTGCCCATCAGTTGGGGATGACATGTGGTAGAAAATAATAGTTTAATTCTCAATTTTCTCCACAATGTTTTCCAAAAGCTACTTAAGAAACGGGCATCCCTATCAGAAACAATCGTGCGAGGCACGCCATGCAAACGAACAATTTTCCGAACGAATAAATCAAGTACGTGTATGGTATCATCAGTTTTGTGACATGGAATAAAATGTGCCATCTTAGAAAATCTATCAACGACTACAAAAAATAGAATCTCTACTAGATTTAGTTTTAGGCAAGCCTAACACAAGATCCATAGAAATGTCAATCCAAGGCTCACTAGGAATAGGTAGCGGGGTGTACAATCCATGAGGTTGCACCCGAGATTTGGCCTGCCTACATGTAATACACCTCCCACAGATTCTCTCAACATCCCTCCTTATGTGGGGCCAGTAAAAGTGTTCCTGTAGGATTCCCAAAGTCTTAGTCATGCCAAAGTGGCCCATCAAACCTCCACTATGGGCTTCCCTCACTAACAACTCACACAATGAATAATTAGACACGCACAAATGACTATCACGAAATAGAAATCCATGAAATCATGCCTATAATAATTTCCATGAGAGGCTTTTTCGCACAACTCAAAATTCTCACCAAAATCATTATCAGTTGCCTATAAGTCTTCAACAAATTCAAAGCCTAGCAACTTAGCATCCAAAGTAGTGAGTAAGATATACCTGCGCGAAAGTGCATCGACAACGACGTTCTCCTTACCTTGCTTATATCGAATTACATAAGGAAACGTCTCGAGGAATTCCACCCATCTCGCATGCCTTCAGTTCAGCTTGTGTTGTCCTTTCAAATGCTTTAACGTGGTCCGTGTGAATCACAAACTCCTTAGGTCACAAGTAGTGGCTACCAAATCTCCAAAGCTCTCAGCAAAGCATATAACTCCTTGTCATATGTAGGATAGTTCAACGTCGCTCCATTCAGCTTCTCGCTAAAGTATGTAATGGGCCGTCCCTCCTATGACAAAACAACACTAATACTAACACCAGATGCATCACATTTTATTTCGAAAGTTTTATTAAAATTAGGGAGAGATAATAAAGGAGCAGAAGATAATTTCCCTTTCAACAATTGAAACACTTTCTCCTGTTTTTCACCCCATTTGAAGCCCACATTGTTTTTAATCACTTCAGTCAGTGGGGCAATAATGGTACTAAAGTCTTTTACGAACCTCTGATAAAAGCTAGTGAGCCCATAGAAACTCCGCACATGTCCCACGCTAGTTGGGCTCGGCCACTCTTGAATGGCACGAATTTTCTCTTCATGTACCTGAACACCCTACGCACTTATAACAAAGCGTAAAAACACCAACTTATCAGTACAAAAAGTGTGCACTAATTGTTCCTTCCTAAGGGTGTCTAAAATCACACGCAAATGCCCAACATGATCATCAAAAGTCAAACTGTAGACAAGAATATCATTGAAGTAAACAACAACGAATTTTTCGATAAAGGCACGCAAAACATGATTCATCAAATGCATAAAAGTACTAGGGGCATTAGTTAGTCCGAAAGGCATAACTAGCCACTTATATAAACCATGTTTATTCTTAAAAGTAGTTTTTCATTTGTCCCCGTCTTTCATTCAAATTTGATGGTAACCACTCTTTAAATCAATCTTAGAGAAATATGAGGCACCATACGATTCATCCAATATATCATCTAAGCGGGGAATATGATGTCAATATTTAATATTTATATTATTAACAACACGATAATCCACACACATTCTCCATGAACCATCCTTTTTAGGGACTAAAATAACAGGTACAACACAAGGATTCAAACACTCTCACATAACCCTTACGTAACAGTTCGTCGACCTGTCGTTGTAGTTCCTTTGTCTCCTCGGGATTGCTCCTATAGGCCAGTCGATTTGGAATGGAAGCTCCGGGCATAAAATCAATCTGATGCTTTATCCCTCTAATGGGAGGTAGTCCTTGCGGCGTCTCGTCGGAAAGACATCATCAAATTCCTGCAAAAGAGACACAACACAACACGGCAAAGAAAGGGTTAGATCGTTAGTACTAAAAAAGGCCTCCTTATACAAAAGTACCATCATGTGCCGATCCGAGAATAAAGCTTGCCTCACCTCTTTAGTTTTTATAAAGAAACTCTTCTTTTTCCTCTTGATTATTACCTCATTAGTCGAGCTATTTTTAGCCTTTTTCCTCGATTTTGTCTCGGCTACTTTCTCTTTTTCTTTTCTCGCATTTTCTTTTTCCCTCTCTTTTTTCTCATTTTGATCTCTCACTATCCTCATGGATTTTCAATTGATCCTCTCTCACTTGTTTTAGTGATAATGGAGTAAGTACAATTTTCATTGAATTAAACATGAAAGAATATTTGTTTGTGTAACCGTCGTGATTCACATGGCGGTCAAACTGCCACGGCCGTCCAAGCAGCCAAAGTAGAAATGATCTTATGGACAACATCCTCATAATCCAACCTATCCTTCAAAGAGTCTTGGAATCATCACTATCCTCCTCACCCTCAGTCACCACCTCTCCATTTTCAAGCACCACCATAACTCTCTTGTTAGGGAATTGATTTGCTACATGTTTTTCCCTGACACCTAAAACACACAATATAGGCAAAAGTTTGTACCTATCTGGATCATCCAATGTATTACCTTCTGTAGGCAAAAGTTTCGTCCCAGGAAGCATCGGAGTGTCACTCGGTTTGGCATCAAGCATACCAGTATCTTGCAATAAGTTCAGAGCGTACTTGCGTTGGGACAAAAAGACTTAATGCTTATAATGAGACACCTCAATCCTCAAAAAAATACCTCAAAGACTCAAGGTTTTTGGTCTGAAAATGGCTCTGAAGGAATGTCTTCAGGAAGGCTATCCCTGAACTGTCACTATCAGTAATGACAATATCATTAACGTACACCACAAGAAAGATACAACCCTCATTAGAATGCCGATAGAATACAGAATGGTCTTTTTCAGACCGCTGTAGACCAAACTCCAGAACCATAGAACTGAACCGTCCAAACCGAGCTCGAGGTGACTGTCGAAGTCTATATAGGGACTTCTTCAGGCGACGTACATACCCACACTTCCCCTGAGCAATAAAGCCAGGAGGTTACTCCACATACACCTTCTGATGGAGATCCCCATGAAGAAAAGCATTCTTCACATCCAGCTGATGCAGAGGCCAATGATAGTAGTACACCTCCGCTGGTCCTTTCGTATGGCAATGGGAACATCTAGATCCGAGGAAGGAGCAAGTGGCGAGGAATCCAATGACGGAGACGAAGGATCGGCAGGGGCCGGCTCAGAAGCAGCTACGGGAGGAGAATCCAACCAGACCGGAGGTAACTCAGTACCAAAGGAGACAACCGACTCGGACGACGGGTATACACATGACAGATAGGAGGTGGAGGAGAGAAAGGAGGTGGAGATGGGACACACGGAGGAGAGGAAGGAGGAGGTGGAGATGGCACACACGGAGGAGAGGAAGAAGGAGGTGGAGGTGGCACAGACGGACATGGGAGAAGCTCATAGACCAAAGTGTCATCATCCACACACACAGACTGAGATGGACGAGGAAGAAGCCACAGAGGAGGAGGAAAAGAATGGGGTAGACTCATCAAAGGCGACATAACAGACACAAAATCGTCGCAAGTCAAGAGAATAATAACGATACCCCTTCTGAACACCCCTTCTAAACACGTGAGTATCCCAGGAAAACACACCTCAAGGATTTAGGGTCATGTTTAGTGAGAGTAGGACGAATATCCCGAACATAGTAAGTACACCCAAAGATACGTAAAGGGAGAGGGTGAATGAGATGTAAAGAGCTGTTAGGGAAGAGGACACGAAAGGGTATCTCTCCCTGAAGAATAGAGGAAGGCATTCGATTGATCAAGTAGGTAGCAGTTGAAACAACTTCACTCCAAAACATTTTTGGTACACTCATGTGAAACATAAGTGCTCGGGTCACTTTTAGGAGATGACGATTTTTTCGTTCAGCAACACCATTTTGAGGTGGTGTATCCGGGCAAGAGGACTTATGGAGAATTCCATGAGTCGTCATAAATGTGGTAAAGAAAGATGAGAAGTACTCCCGGGCATCGTCACTCCTGAAGGTTCGTATGAGAATGGAAAACTGTGTCTATATCTCAGTATAAAAAGAAGTGAAGATAGAGAACAACTTAGAACGATTTTTCATTAAAAATAACCAAGTCATTCTTGAGTAGTTATCTACAATGGGCACAAAGTAACGAAAGTTTGCCTTAGACTCTACTGGGCAATGACCCCAAACGTCGGAATGCACTAAAGCAAAAGGAGCACACACTCGTTTATTAACTCTAGACTGATATGAGACTCGATGGTGTTTCGTAAACTGACAGGACTCACAAAAAAAAAATCAAATGATGACTGAACCTCAGGATAAAGGCGTTTCAGACTCAAGAGCATCGGATGACCAAGACGACAATAAAGATCCAAGGCAGTAGTGGATATGCTAGGAAAAGCAACGGAAGGTGACTCTGCCTCTAGCACGTAGAGTCACCCTGACATGTGTCGCCTCCTACCGATAGTCTTGCTCATCAAAGGATCCTGAAAAACACAAGAATCACTAGAGAAGATAACATGACATCGCTGAGTCCGAGGCAAGGTAATGACAGATAATAAATTAACAGATAGAGTTAGAAGATAGAGAACAAGCTATAGGGTAAGAGTAGGAGTAAGAGTTATGATCTCTGTCCCTTTAACAGGGATATAAGTACCATCCACAATACGCATGTCCAAATAGGAGGATGTAGGTGAATAGTTATGCTACCGATCCAGTTATGTGGTGAGAGGCTCCAGTATCAATAATCCACTAAAGAGGAGATGCAGAGACATAAGCAGTATAATGGGCAGAGTGCACGAAAGGCGCTAAAGAAGACTGTGACTGAGTAGAAACCGGGAGATAATCATCAGTGTGAGTTGGATCTACTCCAGAGGAAGTAACATTAGTCGACCGAGGGACAAGGTTCTAAAAAGCGCTAGGCGCTAGTCGGGCGGTCGAGGGCGGCCTAGCGCCTAGAAAGATTAATCGGGGTCTAGAGATTAAGCGGCTTTTTATTTTTTTAATAATATTTTTCCTTCTGTCCCTTAAAACCTGACTAAGTAGAACAAAAAAATAATAAATATAATCCAAAAAGCTCAAATGTCCAATAATAATGATAAATAGTAAAAATAATGAAGGTAAAAATATTAATATATAACATTAATTATATATATTTTATTTTGAAGATAT
>JAOWBR010162974.1:0-12113 GCA_028571145.1 Dionaea muscipula
TTATGTTGTGTGGACTCCATTGGTCATCTTGGAAGTCTTTGTTGAAGCTTGGTTTGTTCTAGAGGTGAAGGCGTCGCTACCAGTATTTGCTGACCTCGTCGCCACGAGTATCTGTTGTCTTCATCGCCAGACAAAGCCAGCGCCACGGATCTCGTCGCCCCGCCTATGGACCTTGCCGCCTCAGTTTGTTTTGTCTAAATTCAATGTATCTAAATTGTTTAGGCATGTCCTTTTGTTTAGGCTAGAATCTCGGGAACATTATTCTTTCCAGATTTTGTTAGATCTGTTTCCTTTGGTATAAATACCAGTGTTTGGTGCTCCTCATGCGTGAGAGGAGAGACAGCAAAGTAGAGAAGATTATAGCACGCATATAGTTTTTGATCAGCGTGTATTTGTTTCTCAATTCCCTTCATTTGTATAAACACTCACGGATTCTTTTGTTTCGCATTTGTTTGTGGCTCAAGTTGTTTACTCTGATCTTTATGTTTACCTTGAGTTCAACTTTTGATCAACCTGCCCACGCACAGGTTGTAACAGGTCTTGTGCACGACCTGGACGGAGCCGGCCATGGGGGGCTATTCTGGTCGCCATACTGGTTTACACTCTTGGTCTAGGCGGGATATCCCTTGTTTGTGGTAAGTTGGACTGGCATTATGGTAGATTTTCGGTGCTGCCGTTGAGTACATTTTGGTAGACTGCGGGTGCTACCTTAGTCTTTCATTTTGGTAGACTACGGGTGCTACCTTAATATTTCACTTTGTTTGACTATGGGTGCTACCTTAGTATTTCATTT
The DNA here is from genome assembly GCA_028571145.1 of Dionaea muscipula. Classification (NCBI taxonomy): domain Eukaryota; kingdom Viridiplantae; phylum Streptophyta; class Magnoliopsida; order Caryophyllales; family Droseraceae; genus Dionaea; species Dionaea muscipula. The sequence goes on from JAOWBR010162974.1 coordinate 794, forward strand.
TGGTCGACTTCGGGTGCTACCTTAGAGTTTTACGTGGTAGACTTCGGGTGCTACCGGTGGGTTTTGAGAATTGTGATACGGGTTTGGGGTTTTGGTATTTTTGAGACTTTTTAGATATTTATGATGTGTTTTCCCGTATCATGACCTTCCCTTGAGATTTTACATTGCTTTATGAGGCTTTTACACTTTGATTGTGTTTTACATATATTTATATGACTGCGGTTACCATTGCATTTAATTGCTGGTTGTTTATGCGTTCTCGTGGATTTTATAAAACGACTTTATGGTTTCTTGTGACGGTACGTTTTATATTATGTTTTGAGTTATGTTTTAATTATTATTATATTCCTCGTACCGTCATCTCTCTCTCTCGTGTTATCTTCCATGAGTTCCTTTTGTACCCGTGGGACGTGGCCCCCTCCTGTTGCTTCCCGGTCACCTCCGTGCTACGGACTAAGGTGATCGGGCTCTGTTATATGACGTTTGATTTGGGTCACTACCACATCTCATGGAAGTTCTAGTTTTGTTATATTATGTACCTCTATCTGATTTCTATTCTGACCCTGTGTACGCCCCCGATATTTATGATTTCAGGTTAGCTTTCTCGCTAGGAGGATGCTGCGGGGAGACGAAGTGGCCTCTTAGGGTGTTGCTGAGTCCTTCCACTTTTGATTTAGTTCCTAGTACTTGTTTAGTTTGATGTTGAGATTCATTTGATGCCATGGGATTTTTGGCGCATGTGCCTTGAGATTCAGTTTTGAGTTGGTTGAGTAGCTCTCTTGAGTTTGATTGTCAGTTGGGAGGTTTTCCCTTTTGATGCTTAGTCGTGATTTAGACCTTATGCTGATTTCCTTTTCAGTAGATAGAGATGATTTTAGTTCCACCCATTTGATTGTTTCCGTTGTTGAGGTTTGGGGTTTAGGCTTGTACGGTTCGTGGACGGTTCCACGGGGCGTACACCGGTCCACCTGGGGTGGGGTGTGACAGAATGGATATATCATTTAGCATGTTTTATTAATTATTATTCTAGTTTACTCGTTTTTGTGCTTAATTGCAGACTTTAGGTTACACGGGAGGTTGAACGATGCTCGTATGGACTTTGACCGAGGTGGCAGCCCCGTCCGGGACAGAAAAATGAAGCAAAAAACAAGCTGGAAGTCGGAGCAAGGCAATTGGATGTGGCAGGACAACATCACGGCAGTGTTGTACAATCACGGGCGTGATGTCTACTCTTATCACGGTCGTGATGTATAATCACGGGCGTAATGTTCTTCGCGGGAAGCATATATCACGGCTGTAATATGGAATCACGGCCGTGATTCCTGTTCTTATCACGGGCATGGTGATTCCACGACGGCCGTGTTGAGCCTTGGTTTAGGTTTTATAAATCTGCTGACAGCGGTGTTTCGAGGGGGGATCCGTCATTTTCATACACTTTTCCAAAGATCTTTGGGAGGCGACTTGGAGGGCGACTTCGGGGAGACGTCCAACTAGCTTTTGGAAGGAAGATCAGACGGCCAACCTGGACGGGAGCCTGGGATCTTCACCCTACCACTGCCGCTACACTGCTGCCATCCTCCTTGCCCCCCTACTGCCGCGCTGTTGCTGTTCATGCCACCATCTACACGCACTGTCAGCAACGTCTGAAGTCATGATCGTCATCTCGTTATTTTAAGGCATATTTATATTTTCATTATCTTTTCGCCCATGTGTAACATTGATTTAATTGAGATGTCGAGAATCATGTGTGGCTAAACCCCTACAAGTTTAGGGTCCTAATGTAAACCTGTGCTAATTGTTATCATTTTCAAGGCTGTCAGTTTGAGTGAATTATTTTCCGTAATTTTTACTGTCTGTTTGAGTCTCTTGGATGAGGGATTTGTATCTATGCATTAGAAATTAGGCTTCATAGGTGCTTCTGAACTCCTGAGATAGATTATGCCCGCTAAACTAGCGGGATAGTCTATGCCGCGATAGGGGGTAACTGAATATCTATTTAACAGGAAATTGGATGAAATTAGATGACAATTAAATGACAAAAATGAACGCAATGTAGAATCAGGACCCTTGACCACTTTCCTATTGATAGCCACACAACTTCACCAGGTGCGCACATCTTTATTTTTGTTTTATTTATTCTGTTAGAATAGTTGGAACTTGAAATCGACTATTTCAGCCCTCCATAAACTAAACAGGAATTAATTAGACCTAGGTAATTAAACGACCATCCCTGAGGATTTGACACCTATGCTCGTTGCTATTCTAGTAGCCAGTACACGAACATTTTAATAATTAATTAATTTGGCCGCGCGACGATAGCTATCAACACCATCAAACAACTCTTGCTGACTTCACGTTAGACTAGACTCATGACTGAGTTAATTCTACAGACTATCGTCTCCCTTAGCAGAACACCGGACGGTGCTCACGTTCTGACACTGAGACGTGATGTTGGTAAAAGTTGAAAACCTCCACAAAACTATCCCTTTGTACTTTTGATAAGTGAATGTAGTCATACCTGCTGAATCACATCAGAACTTGAACTTCTCTAAAGTCAAGACCTTTGTCATCATGTCAGCTCCATTCACGTCTGTGTGAATCTTTTCCATCTCGAACTGCTTTTCAGCTAGAGCATCTTGTATCCAATGATACCTCACATCAATGTGCTTTGAACAACTGCGGAAACAAGAATTTTTGGCAAGATGAATTGCACTATGACTATCACAATACAACACATACCTCCTTTGCTCAAACTCCAAATCGGATAAGAACTTCTTCATCCAAAGCAATTCCTTCGATGCTTCTGTAGCAACGATGTACTCGGCTTTAGTCATTGACAAAGCAACATATTTCTACAAATGCGACTGCCAAGCCACTACTCCCTCTACATAATTGATCATGTAACAAGACGTGGACTTCCTGGAATCAATATCACCAGCCATGTCCACGTCAATATACCCTGTCAACACAGGTTCCGTCTCCCCCAAGCATAATCCCAAATCGGAAGTTCCTTTAAGTACCTGAAGACTTACTTCACAGCTTCTCAATGCTCTTTACCAGGGTTAGACATGTAATGACTGATCACACCTATTGCATGAGCAATATCTGGTCTTGTAGCAATCATCGTGTACATTAGAATACCGATTGCCGAAGCATACGGTATCCCACTCATCAGCTTTATCTCCTCTACCATCTACAGAGACTGTGAGCGACTTAATGAAAATGATTTGCCAATGGTGTGCTCACCGTCTTAGCATTTTCCATATTGAACCGTCTGAGTACCTTCTCGATGTACTTCTCCTAAGTAACAAAGAGCTTCCTTTAATGTCTGTCACGTACAATTTGAAGACCTAGAATTTTCTTAGCTGGACCCATGTCTTTCATCTCAAAGAACAAACTCAGCCCCTTCTTCAATTCTTTAATCCTTGCAATATTCTTCCCTACAATCAGCATGTCATCAACGTAGAGAAGTAGAATGATAAAATCATCCTCTGAGAACCGTCTAATGAAAATGTAATGATCTGCGTCGGTCTTTGAGTACCCGTGCTCAATCATGGAAGACTCAAACTTTTTATACCATTGCTTGGGAGCTTGCTTTAATTCATATAAGCTTTTTCTCAGTCGGCACACAAGGTTCTCAATACCTTTTTCCACAAACCCCTCAGGTTGTTCTTTGAAGATCTCTTCCTCTAAATCGACATTTAGAAAAACATTCTTCATATCCATCTGCTCAAATTCGAGATCCAGACTAGCATCATGTCTAAGAACCAATCGAATTGAGGATATTTTAATGACTAGGGAAAATATCTCTTTGAAGTCTGCACCCTTCTTCTGTGAGAATCCTTTCACAACCAGTCGGGCTTGGCCTACCATTAAGCTCACCAGTCTTGATACGAAACACCCACTTGTTCTTCAGAGTTTTCCTGTCCTTAGGCAATTCAACAAGTTCAAAGGTGTTATCGTTAATGAGAGATCTCATCTCATTATTCATGGCTTCAAGCCGTTTTCCTTTATCAGCATCTTCAAGTGCTTCTTGATAGGACTCGGACTCCCCCTCATCAGTTCAGTTGTCATCACATGCTCTGACTCTGGGTACAAATGAGGTTCCTCCGTACACGTCCTGACTGTTTGGGTACCACTGACGTAGATGGTTCTGGCTGCACAGACGGTACTGCCTTAGTCTCTATCTATTCTTGGGGTTCAGACGTGATCACTGGCTCCTCCGTCTAACTCAACGGCTCTAGAGACACAGGTACATTCACCGTCTGAGGCACTTCAGCCTTGTCCTCCCCCGTTTGCTGTTCTGGCTCCGCATCCGTCTGACTTTCATCAAAGATAACATCCCTACTCTAGATGATCTTGTGCCCCACTGGATCATAGAGTCTATAACCAAACTCATTCAATCCATACCTAAGAATAACATATTTAATTGACTTAAGATCAAGCTTAGAATGCTCGTTTTTAGGAACATGAACATAGACGGTGCTGCCAAAACTATACAAATTATCATAGCTAACTGGTTTTCTAGACTAGACGCTATCAGGCACTTCTAGGCCTAAATGGATGCAAGGAGATAGGTTCAATGTTGAGAAATCTCAATCACGGCAATTCGACAAGATCACCGGCGGAATTGATCTTCTCACACTCACGAATCAGGGAGCAATCACGAACAACAATGGAGAACAATCAGATCAAATAAATCACACAAGAATTGGAGATTAAAACCTCAGCGATAGATCAATGTGATCTTCGCACCTATGTCTTCTCACTCAACAATGGTGAATTACAGAGAAAGCTTAGAGAGGAAACTAGAAACTCTCAAGCTATGAAAATACAATCTGAACCTTGCGGATATACCTCAACTGACTACTCCTTAGATATTTATACAAATGAGCTAGCTAGGGGAGTGGACCATGTACACATGTCACTACCTCATGAGGTAGTTACAAGAGTGGGGACCACAACACGTGATACAAAACATACTAAAACAGAAATAACAAAATCAGACGCAGAAGTATACCCAGACAGAGTGCTCCATCTGACTTCATACAGTCACGACAATGCCTGAATGTTGAGAGAGTAAGTCTATGTCTGACTGCATCTATGGTCCTCTACGTCTAGTATATACCACCAGACGTGGCTTCAACTTCAAGCAGACTTTCAACCGTCTGACTTCATGAGTGCTAACACTGTCCAACTTAGAACTGGACTTAGCAAACATCATGCTAACTCAAACGTGACACCATTTATCAACTCTTGAAGACTTCATGTCTGACCAGGCTTACCACCGAGTTTCACCTGCAGACTAATAATTATATAGCCCTTTTAAAAATTTAGTTTTTAAAGTTTTTGTTACTAATTTAATGTTTTGTGTGTGTATGTATGCTATGCAATGCAAAAAGTAAATGACACAAAATCTTATAGAGGTTCACGTGGTATAATCCGCTAATCCTCTCTTCTCCTTATGGTATAGGAGGAATTTACAATTATATTTTGATACACCCAATACAATAGAATAACAGTGATAGGACACTGTCAAAACCCTTGTAGCTCCTTCAACCAAAAGGTCTTCAACTGCCCACCACACTGTCTGATCCTTCGCAACACTTTGTTGCTTCACCAGCTTCATTCCTTCACCCTTTGCTTGCTTCAACTGCTCTCTTTGTCCTTCACAACCTTCGTTGCTTCACAAATTTACAGCTCCTTCACAGCACTGATTTCACTAATCCTCAGTCCTTCGTGTCAACACCACTTCTCTGATCCTTCAAGAAAATGTTGATTCTTGAAAATGGTAGAATCACACAAGTGATTCGTTGAGCCTTGGCTTGATGATCACTTTCAGCACTGGAGTAGGCTCAGTTACTAGGTGTAACTTATGAAGCTTATAGGCACAGAGAGTTCTTGATTTCACAGTGTAGAGATTCAAAAGTTATCTTCTCTTCTTCGTGTGCCTAGGTATATATAGCCTCAAAAATATACCTGTTAGAGAGCCGTTGAACTTTGATCTTCTTCTTCTTGTCAATCTTCTGACAATCCCGAAGATGGTGGATGTGGTCTTGGTCTTCTTTCCCAAATCATGAAAGCTTTTGAAAAGCTTCCTTGTCTGACTAGGGTTTCCAATTCTGATAATGTCTTCTTTCAAAAAGTTGCCTTATTTTTGTCTCAATCAGATCCCGTGATTTTATCTTGAGTTCAACGTCTTCAATCATTATTATTAAATTCTAGATATTGAATTTAATATACGCCCCATCCTTCATAAATGCAAACCTTGTCTTAAGACACGTGACATCCTTTGGCTTCGAGAACCCTAAATAATGCAAACCCTAGACTACCTTAGTCTCGACTGGTCTTGAGTTAACTGGATGTACTCAGCTGGGACTACTCAACTGGCCTTCCTCGACTGGGACTACTCAACTGGAATGCCTCAACTGGGACTGTCTTAACTGGAACTGTCTCAACTGGTTCTATCGTAACTGCATCTAGTCAACTGGTTCTACTCAACTAGAACTAGTAGACTGGATCTACTCAACTGGAAATGTAGACTAGATCTACTCAACTGGAACTGTAGACTGGATCTACTCAACTGCATCTACTCAACTGGAACTACAACTGGAACACCTCAACTGCATCTAGTAGACTGGCTCTACTCAACTGCAATGTCTCAACTAGCTCTAGTTGACTGGCTCTACTCAACTGGAACATCTCAACTGCTTCAACTTAATTGATTCTTCAAAGCTGAACATCTCAACTGGAATTGTTCATCTGAATCTTCTCAGTTGGATCATCAAGGCTGAATCTTATTCAAGACTGGAACACCTATCCTAATCTGCATAAGTTGCTATATGCAACTTTTTATGCTAATCAAAACTAACCTAGATATCTATACATTAACTTAGAGTGATTATATCAGCTTCCCCTTTAGATCTATATCATCAAATCTTCAAATTCTATGCATCATCAAAACCTAATACTTATCATTTTCCCCCTTTTTGATGATGCCAAAATAAATCAAACACAACAAAGAGCAAAGAGTAAAAATAGCTTCACTCAATTGCATAAAATGTTTTTACAAACTGATCAAAGTTTAAAAAGATTACAACAAGCTATCTCTTCCTTTCTGGAAAGTAGACATAGTCATACCACTTCTCTCATTCTGCCCATTCTCTCTCATAGTTTTCATCAGTCCTTTCTCCAAAAGATCCATCTTGAAAGAGTTGGACAAACTCTTGTGTGCATTCTGTTTGGCTTGGGATTTCTCCTTTGTAGCCTTTCTTTCTGCTCTTGGCCATTTTCAGGAGTTTTTCTCCTTTCTTCTTGGACTCCAAAAAGTAGAACAAGGCATCCTGTTTGTTGGTGTGCTTTGCCCAATGTCCTCTTTTGAATAGATCATTGAATTCTTTCATCTCCTGAAAAGAGAGCCTTTCTGCTTGAGGATTCTTCCCAATTCTGCTCTTGTCATCATGCTGTGAAGATCCTCCCTTGAAGCTTGAGCTTGAATGATGAACTTGTTGATGTTGGCCTCCACCTCTTTACTCTTTGGAGCCTCCTAAACCTTCTCCCTTTTTGGCATCTTCAATAAATTTCAGAAGGGTTTCAGTTAGGAGTTTCTGAGAATTCTTGACTTCCTTCACAGTGTTGACCACATCATCAAGTTTGGTATTTTTCTCCAAGAACTGCCTCTCCATCAGGTGCTTGAGATCCAAAATGCTATTGTCTACCTTAAGCTCCATCAAGGTAAGTCTAGTCTTCACATCTTCTTTCACCTCATTCGCCTTCTTCTCAATAGAGGTAGTGTGCTCCTGAAGCTCCTTTGGAATGTCTGTTCTGAATGCATGAGCTAGGATGTTTAGATCCTTTGTGTTTCTGTGAATATCTTCACTGATTTTGTAAAAACTCACACACACATCAACTTGAAGCTTCTTATCCTTAGGCAGATTGAGCTCAAAGAACTCCAGAATGCCCTTGATTACCTCATTCTGTTTCTCCATCTGCATCAACATAACCCTCACTGCCTCATTGATATGTGCATGGATTTTGGGGTCAGTGATGGTTGCAGCATGGGTGGTTGAACTGGTGGTAGGCTCTGTGATGAATGGGATTGAACTTGCAACTTCTTCATGATGACTTGGACCTTGGTAAATCACCAAGTCCATGCCTTGCTCCTTCTGCACAGCTTCCTCCTCCTCATCACTGGATAAAAGGTCAATGCTGCCAATTAGGCTGTCATACCCAATGAGATCATTCAAGTCTTCATCCTCATCCTTATCTTCCTCATCTCCCCTAGATGGCTCCTCTGGCACATCATCCTTGGGGATTTCAGCTTCATCCTCCACCACATCTTCCTTCTCAGCCTCTTATTCTACTTCAGGCTCTTCTTGAACTGGTTCATTGGTTGATGTAGGGGGTTGTGGTTGAGTTTGAGTAGCAGGGGCATCACCACCCTAATTATCATTATCATTATCATCATCTTTTCTTTTCTCAGAATCTTCTCCTTCTGGCCTTTTGCCCATCTTGATACTGTGCCTCTTATGAGCAGCAACACCTATCTTGAAGAACTCCAGGAGCTTGCCAGCATCTATGAGTTCAAAAATTTCATAACACTCAACCATGCTCATCACCCAGTCGTCCTCTGAATGCATTCTCTCCATGCCTTCAGCCTGAACCCTGGATCTGCTTAGTTTCCAGGACAGCCAAGCATTGAATCTTTGGACTTCCTCATCAATATTGATTGGGCATCAATAATGATGGGATCATCATCTCTAGCTTCTACACCTGCACCATCTCCTTCAACAGTTGCAGCAGCAGCATCCTGTGCTATCTTCACCACATCTACATCATCACCAACAGGATCCTGAGTTTCCTAAGGGGGGTCCTGAGCCACCTCCTTGGCCTGCTCACCCTCATGAGCCTCCCCTGTAGAGCTCCTTTGCTGAACCTCCTCCTCTGTAGAATTCTCTTTGGCAGGAATTGTGCTAGATACTACAGTGGAAGTTTGCAAAATCATATTCCTAACCTTCTTTCCTTTCTTCTCCTTCACTGGAGACTCACTATTTTTCCTCTTCCTAGGGTTTTCAACCCTTCCAAACAATCTTTTTGAGGGATTCGCAGGCAACTTATCCCCCAAATCTACTCCCATCAAGGACAATAAATGACAGACAGTAATGCCAAAGGTTTTCTTGATGTGGAAGATACCTTTGGGTGAGGCAACAACAGTTGCTTTCTCCTTAGCTTCCTTCACTACTTGTTCAGAAATCCATTGAAAGACAAATGAAGCCCAATTGATTTGCTTGCCTTCCTAGATTGCAGCCATCAATTGTGCCCTAGGTCTTGTCAGCATGTCGTGAGAGCCTGTCCTGCTGTCCACGATTTTGCTGAGGATGTTGCAGAGAAGATGAAACTCTTCCTTCAACAGGGATACTCTGCACGAGAAATTGACAGGACTCTCCTCATCCTTTACTATGGCTCTCCAGAAATATTCCTCGGCAAATTGAATCTTGGTTGGGTCTACCTCTCCAGACATGGGTAGCCCAAAGTGATGTGCCCGAGTCTCGGGCTTCAGCAGAATACTCACATTGTTTACTCTAGAAGTCAAAGTGTTGCCTTTTACCTTTGCATTCTTGTAGAACTCAATAACACCTTCAGGAGACCATGTTGGAACGTTCATGGACATGAACCTAGTGAGTCCACTCCTGTTCAGGGCATCAATCACTTTCCTCGACCCTTCCTTGCAGAGGTTTGACTTTAGAAAATGCTCAACGTCGATGGTCAGACAAGTCAGAAGGTTGACGTCAAATTTCTTAGAAACTTTAGGTGCCATCGATGAAGATTTGTGAAGAATTTTGGGAGAGGGTTTTGGGTGAGGTTGCTCTGTTTCCTTCAGACTCGAGGGTATGAAAATGGAGGGAAGAATGAGAAGAAGAAACTTTTAGTGTTTGTGAAAACTTTTTGATACAAGGAATTTTGAAGATCGTGACAGCTGGTTGTCAACTCAAAGGTCAGAAAATTTCCTAAAAGGTGTCAGACACTAGCCCACCATCGAGAATATCGTAATGATTGTCTGGGCAAAAATAGCTTAAATAAAAATTTTCCCCGTCACGTGGTGCTTTAAAATCTTTGGCTGGATATAAATCAATTCCACGTCATTAAATGCGCCATGTCATCAAGTTGAGGGAGTCAACTGGGGTAGTGTCAACTAGAAGAGGTAGACTAAGTTACCTCGACTGGAGGAGGTCGACTAGACGACCTAGACTGGAAAGGCCAGCTGGATAACCTCGACTGGAGAGGTCAGCTGGATGACCTCGACTGGAGAGGTTAACTAGATGACCTGAACTGGAAAAGGTCGACTGGATCTACTAGACTGGATGAGGTCGACTGGAAGAGGTCGATTGGACCTGCTTCAAAAAACTCCAAATCAATGCAGAATCATTCAAACTGAATCCAAATCATCTCCAAACAAATCTGAATCATCAAAACTCTACCAAACTCCTTCAAATCAAGTCAATCAAACCCAATTCTCCTCTAATCTCAGCAAATCTCCATTCACATAATGCCTTAGTGAAAATATTTGCCAACTGCTTCTCAGTTGAGATGTACTCCACTTTGACATTGCCCTTCTCTACATGATCTCTGATGAAGTGATGTCTTACATCAATATGCGTGGTTCTTGAATGTAAGACAGGATTCTAACCGATGGCAATTGCACTAGTGTTATCACACATGATTAGAATTTCCTTTTCTTCAATTCCATAATCCATCAGTTGATGCTTAATACACAAAATTTATGCACAGCAATTCCCTGCAGCTACATACTCAGCCGTTGCAGTTGATGTAGCTATTGAAGTCTACTTCTTGCTAAACTAAGAAATCAATCTTGATCCCAAAAATTGACAAGTACCTGATGTATTCTTCCTATCCACCTTGTATCATGCAAAATCTGAATCTGAAAATCCAACTAATAACGGAAATCCTGCTTCATGAGGATACCAAAGTCCAATGTCTTGAGTACCCTTGAGATCCTTCAAGATCCTCTTTGCAGCCTTCAAATGACTCTCCATGGGGCATGCTTGAAACCTAGCACAGACCCCAACTATAAAGGAGATGTCAGGTCTACTTGCTGTTAAGTATAGAAGGGATCCAATCAATCCTCTATACTTGGTCTAGTCAACATTCTTGTCATCCGAATCCTTCTCCAAACTAACTTCAACACTCATTGGAGTTGGTGATGATCCACTGGATTTCATCCGAAATTTCTTGATCAAGTCCCTTGCATACTTTCCTTGGTTGATGAAAATCCCATTCTCCAACTGTCTGACTTGCAAAC
>JAOWBR010162985.1:0-12112 GCA_028571145.1 Dionaea muscipula
GTTACAACCTAGGGGACACGTGTATTGTTCTCATTGGTTGTACTTCTCTATATATAGTTAGTTCCCAATTCGGGAATGAGTATCCACATCCATCCAGAATCAAAGTAAGGAAACACTGTTGTATTGTAAACTCAGTGGAAAATTCCTAAGTGTTTATCTTCCAGAAGTGAGAATTTGATTTTCTCCTTTGTTCTTCTTTGAGTGTTGCTTTGTGATTGTGCCCGATTCTTTGATTTGGTGAGGTTGAGAGATTGTTTCCGCTTCCAAATTTCTCATCATTCTTCACAGTCACTTTGTTGATTTCCTCGTAGTCAATGCACAAGCGCATCGACCCTTCCTTCTTCTTAACAAATTGAACTGGTGCCCCCCATGGAGACACGCTGGGTCGGATGAAACCCTTTTCAAGAAGCTCTTGCAACTGAGTGTGTATCTCTTTCAACTCAGCTGGTGTCATCCTGTAGGGTGCCTTTAAAATAGGCCTAGTATCGGGCACCATGTCAATGACAAATTCAACTTTCCTATCTAGGGTAACAGCGGGAAGATCCTCTGGAAGCACGTCAGGGAACTCATTCACAACTGGGATTTCTTCCAACTTCTGCTCGGTTCGGTCTGTCTTGACCACGTAAGCTAGGAAGCCTTCATATCCCTTCTTGTGCATCTTCTAAGCCTGAAGACAAGACACCGAACACGAAGGAAACACCTTTTGGTCGCCCTCAAAAATCAGCTCAGACCCATCAGACAAAACAAAAATGACCCTCTTGCCATGACAATCGAGATTGGCATCATGTCGTGGTAACCAGTCCATCCCCAAAATCACATCAAAACCGATGATATCTAATATAACCAAATCAGCAGGTAAGACTCTACCACAAATCAAAACATCATAACCTAGACACACATGATGCAACTCAACAGATGACCCAACTGGTGTGGAGACCAACATACCCACATGCAGCTTACTCATGGGAACGGAAATGGAAGTCAGAAAAGTGGGTGATGCAAAAGAGTATATGGCACCCGAATCAAACAAGACACATGCAGGAACTGAACAAACAGAAAGGATATCTTGCCCTACTGATGGAGAAGTCTCGGCCTCAACTGGGTAAGAGTGAAGATCCTCCCTGGAATCAATGGGCGTTCAGCTGACACCCCCTTGACCTTCTGATTGGCTGAAGGTGGTCCTGACTATGCCGGTTTCTGAACAGAACCGACCTCTGAAACCACTGGTTGCTGCTGCTGCTTTCCCGAACCCTGCTTGTAAGAGGAAGACTGCCGTCGGAAGCTCTGTGAACCCGCCTGACTCTGCTGTCACCCCATAGATCTACACATGAGAGAAATGTGCCCCTGCTTGCCGCAGGTGTGGCACGTGAGCAGCTTCCCATCACAAGACACACCCCCGGAGTGGCGCTTCTGACATCTCTTGCAAAACCAATTCTGGTAGGACGATCCTCCAGAACCACCTGACTGAGAACTACCAGACAGATGAAACTTTTTCTTCATGTGGTGGCTGTTGCCCCCTAACTGGGGCTGACCCTGTGCAAGCTCATCTTTGGTCCTCTTCTGACTGGACCATCTGATAGCTAACATGGCATCCTCAAGGCGTTCAGCCTGCTCAACCATCTCATCCAGTGTGGTGCACCTGCAGGCACGAATGTGAACAACAAGCTCTGGGTTCATGCCTCGCTCAAAATGGAACATCTGATCTTCATCGGTCTCCAGAAGTTTAGGCGCAAAACAGCAAAATTCCGAGAACTTGGGTTCATACTCGGGGATCCTCATGGTCCCCTGCTTCAATGTCAGCAACTCCACCTTCTTCTATGCTCTGATGTGCGCAGTGTAGTACTTCTTCTCGAATTCTGCCACAAACTCAGCCCAGGTCGGCTCCTCTTTGCGAGCCTCAAATCGTCTCTGCACTCCTCGCCACCAGAACTTGGCGGCGTCTTTAATCTGATAGGTGGCATGCGATACCCGGTGCTCAGGAGCACACGCCATCCTCTACAAAATGTCTTCAATCTTCATCAGCCAATTGCTGGCTGCAATGACATCTGAAGCGCCATTGAACTGTGGTGGTTGGGCACTCAGAAAATGGTCAAATGATCTCCCCTGTGCCTCGTTGGGTGGGAGTACTACCGCAATAGCTCTCTGCACTGGTGGTGGTGGTGGTCTCTCAAGAGCAGCATCAGGCACCCTCGCCGCTGTATACTGTCCCTGCATCTGGACAAACTACTAAAACTGCTGAAACCATTCCCACTCCCCAGCTAGGAGATTCTGGAACTCTTGGAAACGTGCATAAACATCCAGCGTCATCCAGACGTTAGTCGTTCCATCTAGTTGGTCATCCACTGGGTCTGGGACAACCTCATGGTGAACATCACAGATGATAGGACCGGTTGGCCAAGGTGGCAGACCAGTCCCCCTCCCCCGAGAACTAAAGGAGTTACCAGCTTCGAGTCCACTCCTTAGAGAAACCATGACTGCCCAAGCAACAAAAGGAAATCTAATCAAAACTATAGGAAATGAAATGCACAACTGAAATCTAGAATGTACCTCTAGCGGATGTCGGGAGAAGTGCCTCTTTCTAAAACCCAAATTAAATGCATGAACACGCAACCATAAAGCATGCAAGGTCTAGTCTAACTTATTCCTAAATCAAGTCAAACTAAACAACCTCGCTCTGATATCACAAATATCACACCTCACCCCGGGTGGACTGGCGTACGTCTCGTGGACCCCTCCACGGACCGCACAAGCCTAAACCCAAACCAAATCCACAGTCCAACATCAACACTCAACATAGAAGAGAAAACTAACTATGGGGTCTCCCAAGTGGACCATGGTCAAATCAGAGTGAATGGGTGGAAATAAACAAATGAATACCAATATATCGATCGCAAATGCGAAAGTCTCAAATCTCAGACCAAACAATCAAACTAAATCTCAAAATATAATGAATCAGAAAATCGCATCAACCAAAAGAACTAAAAAACTAAAATGACATAATTAATTCCTAAGAGGCGCGCTGTCTCCCCGCCGCATCCTCCTAGCCTGAATCAACTACCTGAAACCACAGTTTAACGGGGGTGTACACGGGGTTAGAATAGAAAACAAACTCATACTGGATAAATAAAGTGTATCAGGATTTCCATGAGGTGTGGGGGATGGTCTAAGTCAAACGTATGTAAATGACCCGACCACCTTAATCCGGAGCCCGGAGATGATTGGGGAAAAATAGGAAGGGACCACCCCCACGGTTACATGGTACGACTCATGGAATAAATTCAAAGAGAAGTGACGGTACGAGTACAATCATGACAATCATTGTTATAACCGTGCCTTTATTTTGATTTAAAATTATTATTTTGAGCCTTTATTCATTATTATGCTGATATAAATGTGATTATATTGATATTTTAGTGCATGGGGTAATTTTCGGAATTTTTACACTAAAGGGGTAAAATAGTCATTTTATGACCCGGACTTCGTATTTCGATAATATTGGTACCGTTGCGACCGTCATGAAAAATTAAGAATTTAGAATACTCATTTGATGTATTTGGAATGGTTTAGAGGCTTCATTTTAAAGTTTGTACAACTTTTGATAAGGATGGTTAAGGGTAAACTTAACCATGGTTAATTATGGCTTAACCATGGTTAAGAAGGTTTGAACTAAGATTAAAGTTGCTGCATATGAGGGCAAGGGGGGCTGAATAGCCCAGCCCCTATTGTTGACCAAGATGGATAAGCATGGGCTAGCAAGTGGGCAACTTGCCCATGCCACCTCATGCTTACCCCTTTGCTTACCTTTGAAGATTGGTGGGCTGTTTTGAGACCAAATCTGATTGTGTTAAGTAAGAAAAGGAAACCAGAGAAAGGGAGAAAGAAAGAGACAGCCGATAGAAGGAGAAAAGGAAAGGAAAAAGAAAGGAAAAGTAAAGGAAGAAAGAAGAAGAAGAAAGAAGAGGAAAGAGGGTTTCACCTAGCTTTGCCTTGAGTGAGCATAGGGAGATCTTTGGGAAGCTTAGGTTTGCTTCAACTTGCTGATTTCAAGAGGTATAAATCCTCTCTTCATCTTCTTTATGTTGTGATGGCCTAGAAGACATGAAAACAAGGAAAAATCATGGATTTATGCTCTATGTTATTTTTAACAAATTGAAGTGAGGAACCAGAGGTTGTGTGAGCTAGAGATGGTTTCAACATGTTTACTACATATATTGTGATATGTTGGAGTTGCTAATTAAGCTTTAGCATGCTTGGATTTGGTTTCAAGCCATGAAATTTATGATTTGAGGTGTTTTGCCCATAAGAGATTTTTTAATCATATGGATTCATGATTTTGATGTTAATACAACTTTTTAAAGGTCTAAACATGTTATATACATGTATTTTAACATGTTTGAAAAGTTAGATTTGAAGTTGGGTTAAGTTTTGGGCAATTTCGTGCAAGGACAGTATGTTGATGTTTCTGTTCTGCAGCGACGGACGTCCGGCAGGAGGTCCGGTGGTGACGGACGTCCAGACGGAGGTCCGATGGTTCTGCTTTTTGCCTCTTTTTGATTTGTTGAGTTCCCATTTATTTAGGATTAACCCTATGGGTTTAAAGGAGGTTGTAAACATATATTTTGAGGGATTTAAGACTTGCTCAAGGGTTATTAAGAGGGGTCAAGGATTGGTTTTAAGGTTATCCCTTCATGTGATATTCTTGCACTATAGTGATGTGTTATTTATATCTTTGCTCAGGATTTGACATCGAGCAGCAGTAGAGTACGTGGAGACTTTTTGGTGATCGTTTACCAGCTGCTACAGGTAAAGGTAGGTTAAGGACTTCCTCTTGGATTTTCTATTTGACTGTTTGGACCTTGTTTGAGATTTACATGGTTCATTGGTTGTGAATGTGCATTTCATTGTTTATATGATCTGTTAGAGATTGCCTTGCCATTTCTGTTTGCGAATGACAATTATAAGGCATGATGAGGTGTTTATATGTTTTCCATTCCTTGTATCGGAATAATTGAGGTCACAGGCAAAGCCTTTTCAAAGATGATGAATCACGTTTAGAAGGGCTCGGTCATGCCATTTGGTACATACGTTCTGGTGAAATGTCAGGGTGTACGCAAGTGTCTGTGGTCGAAACTACGAGATGGAGCCTTAGCCTTGATTCGGCGAAAGCCTGCCATGTTCTCGTTCTCTTCTGTGATAAGAATTTAGGGGATCCCATAGGATATAAGTCTGTAAATGACATTTCCATACATGTTCTCATGACCTTGTGTGATAGGGAAATTGAGATGTATGACTGGTGTGCTTCTGTGCGAAGTATTGAGCATGTGTTCATTTAGATTATATATGGCATGCTAGAACTAAAGTGATTTCAGGTATGTTTAGTTATTACATGATTTGTATGACTTGCATGACCTGGGTTGGGATTTGGGAACGGGATGTCTACCTTCGGGTTTGCATTACCATTGTACCCTTCACCCTTACTCAGCCATTGTATGTTGGCTGACGGTGCTACACCTATCGATTTCAGGTTCGCAGGATGGGATTTAGATGGATGCCGAGGAGGGACGACGTCATGCCTCTTAGGACTTTTCTTTTGATATTGAGTCAGACTTCTGCTGTTATGTTTTATGATTATACAGTCGTATACTGTAGAGTTTTGATGCTCGCACGGTATTTGGTTATGTATCATATGTTTTTTGATACTTTAGATATCTATGTTAGTTTGTGATGGCCTTAGCATTGAGTTGACCCATAGGCTTCAATGACCCGTGGACCAATTCCACGGGTTATCGCCGGTTTCACCCTGATTGGGTTGGGGTGTTACAAAAACACATGCCAAGAGAATGCAAAACTGAAACTATGACATTCAAACCTCAGATGAATGGAATGTGCTCAAAGTGTTCAGGCTATGAATGAAAGGATCAATTCCTTTCTTCTCTTAAGGCAGCTGGGTTTCTCCTTACTTGCACGCACAATAAGTTTAGTGTTCTGGATTGGTTTATATTAATGAAATTCATGGAGATCTTTGGTAATCAGACTTTGGGAGGGAAAATAAGTAGGTTTAGCTTGGCTAACCTTTTGGGTAAAGTCACATGTCAAGGTTTAGCTCCTCACTAGTTTTACTCAACCTTCTTCAATGAGAAAAAAGGTTCCATGCATTCACTTTCCTTTATTCATTCTTGCAAGCAAGCTTTTTAGCACAAAAAGAAAATCATTTGGAAGGCTTAATGGAACAAGTTTTTGGGCTATGAATCAGCTAGAACCATCCTAAGGGTTTTAGCCTAAATTAAGCTTGGTCAAAGATCAGAGTTTCATTTCCCGCTTAATTGAAATTTCAGTTCGCGCCCAGTGCTCCTTCATAATAGAGTCGGTCCCTTGGACCTAAAACTGTGACTGATCGGTTTTTAAGGCTAAGGTGATATGTGTGTGAATTATTCCATCTAAATTAGATTATGAATCATAGTATATATCTTGCAAACCTTGTTAGAAGTATTCATGTGACATTTCATGTTCTTGATTTCTCATTTGATTGTGTTCTTCATTTTGCTCCTTTGTATGTGATAACCTGTTGTTTATAACATGCTTTGCAGATTCATTAATTCACCGTGCATTCATTTGTTATTCATCAAAACTACGTGGGTCAACAGGTATCAAGAGGATGTGGAAAAGATAAAAGGATAGGTCAAATACTAAAAGGTGGGAAAGAGAATGAGAGTTTATGTACACCCCTTACCTGACAATGAGGAATAAATCCAACTAGTCTTGTATGACGTCACCACCACTACGTACGTCACTACCTGAATAAAAAATGCTTTAATTACCACGGTGCCCCTAAGTCATTCATAACATAACACTGAATAATAATTTGCTATTAAAATAATCATCCCTAACTAAGCCCTATTTATTTATCCACACCTTTTTAATGTTGACTCATTAATATTATGCGCACAATATTTATTACCCATATGTGCTCACTGCTCTCACACACACCTTTCGCACATATCAGTCACAAATTCACACCCACGTCTCTAGGGATCATGATACACTTACAATAAAAAATTACAATAATTTACAATATCATCTACACTATTTATCTACATCACCTATCCCACTTATCAATTTTCATCAACTTTTAAACATAATCCCAAAAAAAATTTAACGATTGTGATTCTACACTACACAGTTACAATATTTTTTGTTGTTGTAAGAGTATCAATTTCGCGTCTCTATCTTATTAATTAAAGACCCTTCTTTCCCAACATCATGTCATCACCTCTACCCCTTCTACATGATACCTACACTCAAAACCCTTATCCACCACTATTCTAATACAACACAAACACATACCCATCATCTTCTATTGGAACACCCTGTAATTAGACCCATCAGGATAAATCAGTTCATCTCCCCTACTTCAATCGACACCGCCAACGCAAAACACAATCAAAATAACAACCTTCTATGTGAAATCGGAGAGGAAGACAATAAATCAGCCACTTGCCTCCCCGATTGCGTTGTTCCAATCGATTCGCCGGTGCCGGAGTCATCGGAACTACCACGCGATTGCCCGCCCGTTGTCCAACAAGTCGTTGTCGCCCAACGAAGAACTACTGCTTACGCTTCGCTGTACGATTGGGCCTATCTATAGATCTATTCATAGTCGTTGGATTAGACTCATCCAGGGTTATTGTTTCCTTTCTTTTCCTTTCTTTTCTTTTTTCTTTTTTCTTTTTCTTTCCTCTTTCTTAACTTCCTACTAAAATCTCAACCACCCGTTTCCAAATCCGACGGCTGTAATTGTGCCTTCAAATGGGGAATGTAAATGAAGGGTTCATATAATCTGCTCCTATCTATTATACAAAACATGACATATTTTGAATGTCCCCCAAAATATGTGAAGACATTTTCGGCCGTAAGATGATAGAAAAGGGCGGGAAGAAATGTCAACCGTCGGATTAAAAAGAGGTGTAGGGAGTAATAAATAGGGTGTAATAAATTAATAGGGTGGATAATAAATTGGGGTGGAGTTAATAAAGTGGGGTGGAGTTGGTAACAAATTGGGTTGATGTGAGGTAAGAATATTTTTTTATAATATTAATATTTTTAATAAAAGTGATTTTTTTTAATAATTTATTTAATACAAATTATATAATATTATAGTCAAATTTTTTAAAATGTTGAGGTAATCCAAATAAGACTAATATTAATACAATAATTTCGAATTTTTAATATTATTTTATGATTTATAATTTTATTTTTTTATTGATTTTTTTAAAAGAGTTGCTAATATATATTTTTTCGATGATTTTTATTTTACGAGAGTGGAATACCTTATCATGTCGAAGACACGGTTACCATATACAAGTTTAAAAATAAATTTTAGAAATATATAATTATTAAGCTCGTTGTGATCGTGATAAAAAAAATAAATTTTTTGATTATAATATTTTTTTAAAAAATAACTTTCAGAAAATAAAAGAAAAACAAAATAAAAAAAATTGAAGAGGGTAGATTTGTTAAAAAAGAAAAGGCACCCCATCCATCAGTTTGGGTTTGGGAGGGTGAATAGTCCATCTCTTTATTTTTTTATTACAATGAAAAATAGTGCATTATTGTCACATTAATATCTTCCACATCTTAATTTATCCATTTATTCTAAAATACACTTTATAAATCATTCGTATTCGTGATTTTCAGGTTAAAAATGTTTTATTGCTAAAGTTGCTCTAACAATGAGAAGGAGAGAGGTGGGGGAGCAGAACAAAAAAAATTAAAAAGAGTAGTGATACATATACAACGAATTTGCACAAAAATTTTTACACAATATTATCTACATCATTCATTTTTACTATTAAGTTCCAATCATCAATATTTATTTAAAATTTCAAAAAAAAAAAAAAAAATCAACCATTAAATGAGAGGGGGATGAATTTATTTTAAAAAAAGTGAGGCTGACGTTCATGTATGCTTTTAACAAATACTTTAACGGTCACAAACACTTTTAACATTTTTGTTGTATCATATATTTTATTTTTATCTAACAACCACTTATTTTAATATATAATACAACTTAATAATTATTAAAAGTACCAATTTTAACATTTCCATTGTTAATGATCTAGTTCTTCTTCCAAATACAACATGGTTGTGAGTTTTTTTTTTTACCAATTAGGGCTTTCCCTTCACCCCCCTATGAGGATGGTCTAGACCGTTCATAACTACTACTCTTATTATAGGATGTTTACTTAGCCATGAGCTTTAGAGCATTGAGCTCTGTTGGTAAAATTTGGGACGCGAATTAAACAACAATACATATGAGTGAGTATTATTCGGTAGAGTAATATAAAAATTCGGTCAAAAATTTGGGTCAAAAATTCGAAAAAAATTCGAAAACAGATCCGAATATATACGGGTATTATTCGTTGCTCATTTAAAAAATTCGGACTAAAAATTCGGGTATAAAATAATAAAAAAGCTGATATTTTTTTTATCACTTTCACCTACAAATTGTGTCAAACAATCAGTTGACAACACTCCATAATTATTTGATTCCTATATATATGGACCTGTAAAAAAATCTAAAAGACTTAAAAGAACACTTGACGATGTGAATTGAATACATTCACTAATTCAAACTATTTAAATATTCATAATATTATGATAGAATCTTATGCTAAGATTGAAAAAATCAAAATAAAATTCAACCCAACCCATTGAATTTGTTTGAAATGACTTAATGCAAAATTTCAACTAATATAAAATAAATTGAAGAGTAAAAAGATTAAAACATAACCCTAACATCACAATCTTGCACCAAATCAACACTATTAACAGAGCAATTGACAAAAAGAAGATGGATTGAGCTTTCACCGCACCTCCTCCGTCGTTGGATGCCGCCGCTAGCTTATTTGTGGTCACCAAATCATGTCTTTGAACTGAAGTTTGAAGCATAACAAATTTGATGAGAGAGAGAACTACAAGTCTAAGAAAGAATAGGAACATATATATCCAAGTGTGTTAGAAGGAAATTAGGAATAAAATTACTATTACATTCCATGACTTCTCTCATCTCACATAATTTCTCTCTAATATAAATATCACATCATATCTCTCTCCTCTATCTTCTCATTCTTATTCTCTCCTCTCTTCTTATTTTCTTTTATTTAATTTTAATCACACTCAATTTTTTTAAAATTTTATTGATAAAAATTAAAAATATTATAATCAAATTTTTAAATTTTTTTAGATGATGTAGTGTTTACCATGTCAAAGGCACGGGCTTCCGCTAGTAAAACTACATAAAACTACTGGATTTTGGCCCATATTTTTTTTACCCTTTCCCCTTTTTTACCCTAAATATGTTTTTTAAAAACTTGGATTTTTCCCCCTTTTTCCATAAAAAAACCGAAAAAACGCATAAAAAACGAAAAAAACGGAGTGAAAAAAAAAACACATTTTTACCAACAGAGGCATTGAGAGCACGTGTTGACTTGAATAAAATATGATGAGTTCTAAATAAGTATGTAAATGTGAATGAATGAAATGTTTGTGGATGATTGAATGGATATATGTTACGCAATCGTTGGCTGTGTTGAACAAGGTGATTGAATGTTATTGATTCATGGACATGATGCTCTATGTTTATGGTTTGTTTAAGATGATGAAAGTAGTGAGCTATTTAAACTGCGCGGAAATAGGATGTGGAACAATCATTCCTTAGCTGCTGAATGATCACCATGAAGACTTTTGTGAAGTTGAGCAAAAGCGGTACACTTATTTTCTTAATAAAGTTTTAATTTGATTAAGTGAACAAAACATGTTTAAGAATAAATTAATCTACTTAATTAAGATGATTTATTCAAACATATTTTTCACTAAGAAATATTTTTTCTTTATTAAAAAAATTTTCCATATCTTTTTTATGAGGTGTTTTCAAAATCTGATATTTATCTTTTGGATAGTTATTTTTAATCAATCAAGAGGATAATGTCACATATCCCATCTACCCATGACTCATTCACCATCTAAAAATAGCAAATCAAACAACGCTTCCCACACAAATAAGAGGGAGATCCACATTCATTGTTCACGGAAGAACGTGGGAATCCTCTACCAACAACAATATGGAGAACGTGGGAATCCCTCAACTGAAGAACGTGAAATTTCTTGCACCAAAATCCATCCATATTGTCCTTCATGATGATCAAGTGGCGGGAGGCTTTCACATCTCCCTCCAAGTGAGAAGGATCAATTGGTATAAAGAGCGCTTATCATTTCAAACTGAAAGTTGATCCACAAATCATAAGTGAAGAGAAGAGTAGAAAGAGGAGGCGAGTTGATAGAGATCATCGAAGAAGAAGAAAGTTGTTATTGCAATGAGAAACCAAACGCATCGTTCCTACTCCTACCCCTTTTTCATCACAGACAGTTTGATACAATTGACCTTATTAGTTTTTGTAAAAGCATTGTTTAGGTACTTTATTCATTGAATTTTTCAGTGAATTTAGCTTGAAGGAGAGCAACAAATGGAGTAGTTTGTTGGGTTAGACTTGGATTGAGTTTAAGAGTTATAAAGGTTAGGGGTTACGACCTTGTAATCCGAGTTTGGCTCGAGCATAGTGGATTGAGTTTAAATCCTACTATGGTATAGGTCGTGATTTTTGTTCTCCATTGAGTCAAGGAGGTTTCCACGTAAAAATTCTTGTGTGCTGATTTATTTTCGCATCTTTTGAGTAAATCTGTCCAGTACAGAAACAGCTCCTGGAACACTGTTCCAACTAGCATTGCAAATTTAACTAACATGCCCAGGTGTGACACATTGTATGAAATACCATTTTTGTCTGAGTTCAGATTCTAGCTGTGAAATCTGAAAATTGCATTGAAGATTTTAAAAGATCTGGAACACTTGAGTTATTTGTTACACTTATCTAGACTAACAACACCTTCCCCTAGTACGAGAGGATCGAAAAGTATGAACCTTTGGCCTGCCAGTTATCATGTCAGGGGTAAACGCTAGGTAGCTAAATATGGAACAGAAAACTTTTCATTAGTGTGATATATATATATATATATATATTGCCAGCTACGGATCATTTGGAATAAAATTTGAAATAGG
>JAOWBR010162996.1:0-12111 GCA_028571145.1 Dionaea muscipula
TTTTCTACACATCCACCGTTTCGGATCGTCTCTAAACACTCCAGAACAGGTATCGGCGTTTTTTGTGGCGTTTTTCTCAGCGTTCCTATAACCGTTCCGTATATATATATATCATTGAACTCACCCAACCCAACCCAAACAAGAATGAGTTGATGTAGGTTTTTCTTTTTTATTGTTTTCCCCCACACTCAAGTGTGCACAAGCAAATAATTTGATGTTATTACTCCCTTTTCCTTGCAAAAGCAAAGGATGGAATCTTACACTTTAATGTCCAGAGATTCAACTTGCATAGTGGGGCTCCTCCTCTCTGAATTCCCTGCAGCATGAAGAAGGGAGATGTGCAAGTTTAGTTAGCCAAAAGATCAACTCCCTGCAGTGAAGCAAAACCTCTAGTCTAGAAGACGATGAACATAACGGGTTCAAGGCAGAAATGAGCAAAAAAAATGAGGCATATATGTCAAATTTACCTTCTGAAACTTCTGGTTTGAACCTTGCTGTCCTGTATTTCTGAAATTTCATGGGAACAGCATAATTTCAGAATCAACCGATAAAGTATAAAAAAAAAAAAAAGAAGAAGAAATAAACGAAAAACTCATACTTGCAGGTGGCTTTTGACATGGTAGATGGTCAATCCTTCAACATTCATGAGCTTCAATACACCTTTTGGAGTTGCCCCTTTACAAAGCACATAAGTTGAGATGATTTTAGAAGCCTTGGATACATCTAATATAAGAGTACAGTTGTAAAGAATACACACTATCACCGCCACCAAGCTGGTTAACAGCTTCCACAAAGGCGTCATGGAGTTCTGGTGTCCAGCGCATGCGAGGCTTGTTTGCAGGTGTATTAGGATTTGTAATAGGGATCATGTCGGATATAAGAGGTCGCTGAGGAATCTGAGGTTGTTGAACCGTTATACCAGAGGATGATTGTGGACCCTATGACACGATTATATGACAGAATCACATAAACTACTCTAAAGAACTTTGCTCATTCAAAACAATATACATGATGCAATCATCAAATATAGAAGAATCATCAGGACACAAACTGCCTACAATATCACCAGGGCACAGTTCCTCTAAGACATACAGAAGAAGAATTTTCGACCCCAGTGCTCTAAGCCCAAAAGAAACCACATGTATTGGTGGAAATCAGGTGTGAAGGAGATGAACAACCTAAAACTTATTAGGATATGACACATAAATTATATTGAAAAAACCCAGCTTGCTTCAAGGGAAGTAAAGGGCTTGAAAGGAAAGGAGTACACAACAGTAGTAAGTGAGCATTAATCTGTCAAAAAAGGGAGAAATAAGACACAGATTTTTCTCTCGGAGAAATAATCTGCTTCCCTTTTTTTCGGTAAGTATAATCCTGCTTCCCTCTGTAACCTGGTGGCATCTAGAAGGAAGATTAACCAGCATCCAAAATCACACACGCCCCCGGGAAGCGGGCAGCATAATTTCACCTCATCGCCTTTTCCGAATCGATTTTCTTTTCTTCTTCTTTTTCTTTCAAAAAACCATATAAAAGCCTCATTATTTCCTTGTCTTTGGATTGAACCGACTGAATTATCAGACTGACATTTGTTCCCTTCACATTCCTATTTATTCCCTCTCCTTCCTAAGTTCCTAGCAGTTACTCTCTTTTACTTCTTGAAATTCAAACTTCATTTACGAGTTCATGATATTTGTAAAATCTAATATTGAAAGCATTTTCAAGATGCCAAAAGTGTCGGCTACACACCTTTGATTCTGTGTCTGCTGCACTTGAATCAGAAAATAATTTGCCCCAAGATTCTACAGCATCATCATCGAAGAAATTATCATAAAACTCCTGCCAATGAGCTCCCCTGCTATGGTCTTCCGATGGTAGCAATGCAGTAACTCCTTCCACCGCACCAGAATACACTGGAATAGGCTCAGGAAGATCTAGTATATTCTGGAGTTGAACAGCACTCCAGGAATTTTCAACTTCTTTTTCATAGCTTATAAACCTTGGGTTTGAATCAAAAGCATAATTTGTTGGCAGGGAAGCATCTTCTTCAGGTGATTGTGAGAAGAACGGTGCATTGTGAGAAGAGTTATCCTGAGGTGAACAAGAATTGAAAGCTGTGTTGTGTTGGAATCCAGAAGATGATCCATATGCATGTGAGACGGACTCATTCTGGTGGATAAATGGGTTAACATTAGCGGGGAAAGGATGTCTCACTATATCTCTTTCCAAGGGTTCATGAAACAGATCCGAGATCTTAGAATAATCCTCCAATGGGGTAGGCAAAACTGGTAGAGAAGAAGAAACTGTCAAGTCTTTGGAGCATTTTCCACCTGAAGTCTGCAGGGGTAAAGCACGGCGCATGTTCATCTCTGGTTGCAAATCAATAACCCCTACCAAAATTTTGGCCAGCAGATTAATCTCTTGCCAGATCACAGCTGTTGCTACTTCAGATACAAATAATACTTCAGCAAATAATGATCCAGAATGAATATTCTCATTTCTCGAGACCAATTTGAGAATCTGCATGAAAAAAAAAAACCAAGGATTCAGCAAGAAAAATTAAAATTGGTTCATAATTATATATTATCTCAATATTTGACCACTGATGCAATGCCAATAATCAATCATGCTCAGCAAACAAGCTATGTTCAACAAGTAAAGTAGAAAAAACTGAAATCTGAGTGATATTTATGTTCCAACTTTCGCCCAAGCAAATATACGAAGTTTCGATTCCAAGACCAAATATTCAACCACTCATGTGCCATGATAAACATGGATGGAATTCTAAAGAAGGAAGTTTAACCATAATGACCACTACACTTCTACACTTGAAATTAGAAACAAGGAAAACAAAATGATGTCATAAAAACAGCCACTCTACTCCACGTTTTTGCAGCTATCTGCTAGTAGAAGAATAAAGTATGCCCAGCAGCTAAAAGTCACGGTAAACCTAAACAAAAAAAATATAAGCACCATGCCCTCCCTATACATGAGAAACTTGGCCAATTGGCTCCACGTACTCACAATCCAAAAACATCACTGATCAAGGACGAGTCAATTCCTATCCATCGTTTAGCCACCGTATCAAAAGGCTCCCAGCATCACTCAGATGTTCAAAACTCCACAGTCCACACAAACAAACTAAACCAGTCCAACAGTAGGTCAAAAGCTTCAATTTTGATGCATAACCTTCGAAAATAAACCCGGCCCGGTTCTATTCAGGAGCAGAATTGCAAAAAATCATGATTCAAACTCAACAAAAACAGTATCAAACCATCTGGGTACCAGAGAATCATGCCCAATCAAACAACAATGAAGTCGAAATAGTGGCGAAATGCCGAAATCACAGAAATATTACGTGGGGAACGTACGGATAAGGTAGAATTGATTCCCCGATAGCCTGAGAATCCAATTGAAATCAGAAGAACTCGATCAACCAGCGAGCATTGAATTCCTCGTCTTCGAATAAGCTTAAGCTGCAGAGAGGAAACGTGAAATCGTCGAACTCTCGGTGCGGTTGAGAAAAAGGGGTTCCCTTTTCGGTTTGTGTCTTGCGGGAAAACAAGCTTTCAACGATAAAAGGAGAACATCAGAGATTCCATCAAATTGAGAGAGGGGGGGAAAGATAATACGGAACAAGCTGCTGCCTGCCTTCTCGTGTCGTGGTGGTCGCAATCATTTTCGGCTCGACAACATGAGCAAAGGTCATTTGAACTACGAATTTATATCCGTTGATTTTCTGGTCTGCCATGCCGTGATGAAAATTTGAGAGGCTCTCATGTTAGGACTTATCCTAAATTGCGTAGGGTTTCTTGTATGCGATAGATTGAGTGTAACCAAAAGTATATCAATCAAAACATAATAATAATTATAATAATATATGAACTAACAAAATAGATATAGAAGTTAATTTCCGTTTCAATTCTAACAAAATAGAAGTTAACTTTTATATGAGACGTGGGTAAAGAAATTAGTACAAACAATTCACCGAATCAGTGAAACGGATGATAAATTTTATTATTTATCTCAATTTTCTTCTACTCTTATCTTAAAAAAAAAAATATGTTTGATTAGAATATTCTTTTTTTATTGGTTTTAAGTGTTTCTCTCAAACTCGGCTAATAATTATAATAATATATATACTTGAATTTTGATAACTAAGAGCATCTCCAACGCACAAATCATATTTTGACAGTCAAAAGTTATAACAGTTTATTATAATTTATCAATGTCACTCCAGTGTTATTCTACTATATTCTGACAGATTTATTTTTTCTCAACTAATTTTCTAAAATTAATTAATTAATAACATAAATTAATAAAATTAATTTAACAATAATCTTCTACCACCTAGTTTTCCAAAAACTTTGTTGTCGATTTCGCACTCGGTTTTCTTCCTTCTTCCTTTGATTTCCTTCGGTTTCTTTAAAGCAGAGAAGCAACGATTGAAAAAAGGAAAACAAAAGCAGCCAAACATTTGAAAGTGTTGCATAGGCAAATGCAAAGCCAAATATAGTATTAGGTTTGACAATGATAAAATTTGCCAGGGCCAAACCTCTTACACTGGAGTGGGTTTTGAGAAAATGGCAGATGAAATAGCAGAGCGTTGGAGTTGCTCTAATTAAAGCATTTTAAGTAGGAGGAAGAAAGTGGGTGGTCGATCGGTCAAAGTTAAGATGAGTGGTTCTAGTAGAAGGAAAGCGCGAGTAAGTCGGATCCTGAAAGGCATTTTAGCTGCCCTGCCAATTGCCATCACCCTTCATATTCCACTTAATTTTAACCAAAACCTGCATGGGAAGACTTGGCCTTTCCATTTCTAAGCTTGCGTCCATCAAGAGGAAGACTGCATCAAGGTTTTCTGCTCTTACTCGGACGGCGACGTCGACGTCGACAAGGGAGAACAAAGGGATCAGATCAGATCAGGGACAAGGAAGTAGCAACAACGTCAATATTATGCATACTAATAATATCGCAGCAGATCAGGAGGTTGATGCATCGTCGAATCCGAAGGTGGAAGCACCAGCTGCTGCTGATATGACTATGTTGATCGCCGCAATGGTGGGAGAGAAGACACCTCCTTCGATGACTCCAGAGAGGGAAGTGGCAATGGCAACCGTGGCGGAGAAAGCTCCCATCACCGCCGAGCGGCTTGTCCGCACTGACTTGGAGACCAAGCTTCCTAAACCATGTAAGCAATTCAATTGCCATATATAGCCAGCTGCGATCACAATCTATATATAATGAGTTAATCACGTATAGATCGATGTTAGAATTCACCACATGATCATTTGAAAACAATCAGAAATATAAATACCTGGATCCATTGCTTGCTTTAGACGGCACTTCAATTAAATTAACAATCCTGAACTCTTGATCGATCCTTCCTGGAGTGGTTCTGGTGCTTCAACAATGATAATCTACCTTCTCTTGGTTTTCCTCCCTTTCTAGGATTTGAGGGCAATGAAAAATGATTGGTTAGAAATAGAAAATGAATATTTTTTATTTATACCGGAAACCAACCTTATGTTATATATTCTCCTAGGGCCATTTTTTTTTTTTTTTTGATATCTCAGGTGTCCGGGCGAACCCGACTAATCCTAGGCCCCGTTTGTTTTGCGGATGTGATAGTGTGGGATAATTAGTGAAGAGGGATAAAAAGAGGGATGAGGAATGATGGGGTAAGAAGATCGGGATTAGGAATGATGGATAATAATTTTACAAACTTGTTTGTTTTGCGGATAAAAATCGACGGGAAAAAAATTTTGACCTACGTTGACCGGCGGTCGTCGAGCGGAGTTGCCGGAATCTGGCCGGCTGTCGAAAATTGGTCGGAATCCGGTCGGTCGTCGGAAACTGGCCGGAATCCGGCCGATCAACTACCGGTCAATGGCGGTCAACGGTATTGACCGGCAGCTTCCTTATCCCACCCCGGTGTGATAATGAAGTAACACCCCCATGGTACTTGGTTATCTCACCATTGGAGGGATAAGGGGATGGTGAGATTTGCAATCCCACCATTTTTTTGCCCACAACAAACAAGGGATAAAGAGGCGACCGGACTAATTAATCCTATCCGACCTCCTTATCCACCAAACAAACAGGGCCTAGAATACCTGAATACCTGGATTCTTAGTATAAGCGGAATATAATCTTTAAATGATTGGGTCACGAACAGATTTTCTCTTTGTCTTTATGGTCTTCAATCCTCGGTATCACAAGGACATCGATTTGGTTACTCACGAGCTCAAGAGCCTCACTTGTGTATCTCTCTGTTTTTCGTCTACTTCTCTCTATATGGGGAGAAGCATCTCATCCCATGATCTCCACTATCTGGGAGATCTTCCGCTTACTGCGTCCAAACAATTAGGAAAATCTTATCCATTATTTTACCGGGTCAGTCCATTTGGGCGTCTCGATACAAATATTAAATATTTGTGACAATTATAAACAAAGTTTTACATTGATTTCACATTAAAACATAGGAAATAGTATATTTTAATCCATTTTTGTTGTTTTTCGCCGATTTTTATGATTATAAGCAAGTTTTACATTGATTTCACATGAAAACGAAAGAAAATAACGTGTTTTCATCTTCTTGTAGATAATAATAGATATTGACTTAATTATCTCATCTTCTTGTAGGATCTTGAGGATGGAGAAAGCGCGAGGATACTCGCCGGCTGTGAACACTTGTTTCACTTGAGATGTATAGATGAATGGCTGGTGAGATGTGCTTCGTGCCCCGTTTGTCGACAACAGCTAGAATGAAAGAATAGAAATGAGCACAGTTGAGATGAGCGTGTAAGAATAGAAATGGGCGTGTAAGCATGTGAAATACTAAGCTAAAATACAAAAAAAAATTTGCTTTAAATATATTTTTGTAGTTGTATTTATTAGGGGTTCACTGGGTCCGGTTCTGACAACTTCCACTAACCGATTCGTGCCTTATGATTTCACATTTTGGAGAATCGATCTGATTTGTAACCGCAGATTCGGTTCTGTTATGGATCGGACATGGTTCAACTGTTATTTTTTTTCCTTTTTTCTTTTTATAAATTGTAATTAATTGATTAATTCTACAAAATATATATTGTAAGAACTAAGAACATCAATAAAAATAAAAATATAAGAATATACAATGTAGTATAAGAAATTAAGAACAATAATATATCGAACATAATATAATATGTATAATGTTATACATAAGAAAACATAAGAGTGCGATTCAAAATAAAAACATAAGATTAGTTGCAATTGAAGTTTAATTTAAAACATTTTCTACAAATAAAAATATAATAATATCAAAATAATGTTTTGCGACTCAGAAACATGAACTAGGAAGGTAAGCCGAGATTTTGAAATAAAAGAGGAGATAATTTGATAATTTCATAGTTTTACTAGTTGAAAATTCCACCAATGGTTCTGTTCGAATTTTAGGGTTTCAAAATTGTAACCGAACTTGTGCGTATAATTCTAAAGAAAAAGAATTACAACTGATCCAATTTCTAAAAAATCGGTTCCGGAACCACGTATAGGTCCGATCCCATTCGGTTTCATTGATTTTTTGAACACCCCTAATATTTATTTAGGATGATTTTATTTTGTCAAATCTCTTATGTTTTTTTATTTAATTCAGCACCGATGAGATAAGCTTAAACAAAAGTATATACTCAATAATTTATTGTGAGATGAGCTTAAGTACAAGTATAGGTTCATTGGTTTAGGTCCAGTCCATTTAGTTCGTTAAAATGTGTTTAAAATTATGAACAAATCCAATCAAAATGAGCCCCATGATCATGATCAGATCTATATATTTTTTTTTCATCCAAACTCAATTTTTTAAAATTTTTTATATATTCAATATAATTTAATATTCTCACATCCAACCTCATCAATTCAAAACTAACTCACGCTTTCCAATTGACTAATAATCACAAAAAACTCTCAGCGGGACGAGCAGCAAGCGACTTCCTCTTCCTCTTCATCTAAACCTCTTCGTTCATCCCAAATCAAAACCCTAATTTCCTCAAGCTGGTCGATCGAATCATGCTCCTCGCAGCACATAATCGGTTCATCCATTCTCTTTTAATCACTCATATTTACTCGATTATTGAACTGGTCGATCGCCGAAGACCGTTATGTTAGTTTTCTAGAACCCTACATATCTGTATGGTGTGGTAATTTTTTTTTTGATTGTTTATTCTGTCATGGTAATCCATCAGCTGTTTGTATGCTAGCAAATCTATCGACAAATTTGGAATGTGCAATTAGGAGATTTTGTTTGGTTGACGAAGAGAGAACGCTCAGATTCCGTCAGTTGAGTTGTGTGAATCGTCGGGTACTTTTGGAATTGCATTGTGATTCATGGGAAGGAGAAGAGGGAAGAGGGAGGACCCAGGTATGACTCCTCGGAATCACTGTAGACCCACTATGAGGGAAGAAGCAATTGGGAAACAAAAGCAAACCAACAATGCTAAATCCATTCTCAAATTGAAGCATCTCCAAAATTTAGCCATCTGGGCTAGTCGAGAATTATCTATCCCCTCACTGGCTGCCTTCTATGGTCGTCAATTTGCTGCTTGTGGCGAGGCCTTTAGTGTCCCCCCTGACCCTTCTTTGTTTCCATGCCAAAGGTTAGCCTCTTCCCTTGGCTTTTTCTGTCGCTTTGCTGATTGGGTTTTACTGTTTTTTTATGTGATGGAATTGTATGGAATTCCAGATTCAGGTCAATGGAAATAAAGTTTTCTATTGACTTATTTGCCCGTTTGTTGTTGCACTTGGTTACTGGATATAATTTTCGATTTTGGGCTTTGTTGTGGTACATGATGGTATATGCGTGATTTCAGCTGGGTGCTTCTTTACTGTTGTATGATATTGATGAAATTTGCCCTCAAATTCTGAGGAAGATTGAGAAGATGAAGGTGGTTCTGTTGAGAGAATAGGAGAGACAAAGTGAGCTGAATATTTTTGTATTCAGTATTCCTCTATGGAGAAGTGTAGTATATTTATAACATCTTTGAGTTCATGTATTTATGATGCTAACAGATTAAATCACTAAGTTCTAAAACTAACTATGTTTGTAAATTTGTAACAAAATGGCAGACATAATCTATATTTTCAGAAGTTGGATCAACATTGTTAATTGGTGGTCAAACCTAATACCAGGGGCGTAGCTAGGAATCTTACCCAGACGGGGCACCATTGTGCACAACATTAAAAAAATTTACATAATAATAACTAATTAAAAATACTTAATTCAAACTATTAAATATAAATATTACCATATTTTAAGTATTCGAAAAAAAAGAAAAAAAAAAAGAAAAGAAAGTGAGCATGATATGTATAGCGTGATCAAAAATTTTATTCAACATTAAAATTATTCATTCCATTGCAAGTTAAATATATGTATCAAGTTAGTCATGAAATATTAAAGCCTCCATAAGAAATTTAGAAATGTTTTTAGGATAGAATTCTTAATTTTATAAAACAAATGAACTTATTCTTATCAAAATTAGTGAACGAGTTGGATGAGTTCAAATAAGTTTAACAAAGTCGTAACTCACTATTCACCTTGTTAAAACGAGTTTTGAGGATTACATATTGCATATAAATAACAATGTAAAATATCTCTACCAGATAGCGATACAAATTTGTAATAATTAGAGCTTTACATATCCATTACCATTGGTCTGTGAATCTCTCATTTATATTGAGAATAATAACTTTCTGATAAGAACAAGTTGATTGGTGTGCCTCATATATCTCTGACATGACTACATTCTTTTCTTTTCTTTTCTTTTTTGAAAGGTATCAAATTTTTTTACAAAATTTCAGGGGGGCAAGTCCCTATATTAGCTACGCCCATGCCTAATACAGTAGTCAGTCATCCATTCCTAACAAAATTTTCTTATACCCTGTTCATTATTCTTCATATGAGGGTCTTTGAGGTTAGTTGTCATCCAAATAGACTAGCTCTTGTGGTGATTTTCCTATCAGCAACTAGGTGTTAGTCTCAAAACATGATTGATTTCGTTGCATCTAGTTTACTAGAAAGCCTAGAGCAAGTTCTAAAAGGCAGCTTTTTAACTTCTGAAGGATAATTAGTTCTATGATCCTAGAATTGTTGTTACTTCAGTTTAAAGCTGGCATATTATCGTGCGAAGTTAAAGTGTACTTAAGACTAGAGATTTGTTGCATTGTAGCCTGAACAGCGTAAGTGTTGAATCAACCTCAGTGACTGAGTTGTGTTTTTAGATTGATCAACTATTCAAATGTGCATCTATTTTCTTTTCCTTTTGTTCTACTTCTTGGTTGGCTGATTGCTAGAATGTAATGTAGCCTCTCTCGTTGATGTTGTTGTTGACATTTGAATCTTTATAAAAATTGGTGGTCAGATCCATGTTGTATATGTTTTGGTAGTGGATCCTTCATATTGATTTTTTCTTTTCAATTTCTGACAGATGTGAGACTATTCTTCAGCCTGGTTTTAATTGCAAAGTGCGCATTGAAAAGAATCAAGCAAAGAAGCGGCAGCACGGAAAGAAACGTGTTTCATTTATAGTGAATAATGTGGTATACACATGTGGCTTCTGTTCACATCGGAATGTGATGAGAGGGACCTCTAAGGGCCATGTGAGAGTTAATATTCCTTTGAAGGCCAAACCACCTCCAAAACCAGAATCCACAAAGTCCACACCTCAGACAGAATCTACAATGGTGAAAGCCACGGTTACTGGAATCCAAGTTAACAATACTTGTGGCGAAGCTTCACCAGAGATGAGCAAGAGTTCTGAAACAAGTTTCCCAGAAACACCTCTAGCCAAGCCGCGTGCTACGTTATTGCTTGACAGTAAAAGGAAGAAAAGGAGAACTTCAGTAGTCAAGAAGACAGCTGATTCGGAGAGTAGTGTAGCCACAATTGATGCGGAAAAAATCTCTGAGACCTCGAGGAAAAAGAGGAGAAAGTCATGGACTATGCTTAAAGAGATAACTCAAAGTAGCGAGCGTGAAAGGAGCAAAACAATGATCAGTGTATCGTCGATACCATTTCTTTTCTAGGCGTTGCAGAAGCCACTAAGTTCGGATAATTGACCAGGTATGATATTGCAGTTGGATTGTTTTTCAGTTGGAATGACATGGTTGAAATTAGCTGAAGAAATCTTGATGAGAAGGGTTATTACATTATGGAATCTACAGATCCCGTACCGTGTAATTGAGTTGATAGGAGTCTGTTTTGCATGGGGCTTGAATTCGTATACTACTCAAGCTTGACTTGATAAAATACTGATTGCGAAGGTCGTTGGTTGAACTCAATCTTGAGCTCTACTACATGTGCGCACGTACACACACACACACACACTGTAGTATCTCATTAAGACCACCTTTGGACCTTTGTTGTTTGATTTTTTCCTCTACTATGTTGGCTAACAAGAGCTAAGGAAAATTGGTAGAAGAAAAGGAGTAGGAATCTCAAAGAACATTCTAATAGAAAACAATATCAGTTTCTAGTAGGTATCTCCTCCTCATGAGCTCTACTCTTACTGTGCTGATTGTTGATTATTAGACAAGAAATGATGGAAAGTGTAGGAAAGTGACATGAGCCATGGTGCATTTTTGGGCATGTAGAATGTAGTTGACAGATGAGGAAACCACTTTTCAAATGATGTGGTTTCACAAACATCATAGAAAAGGAGATGTCATCCAAATGGTGTATTTTTGGTTTCTTTTGAACTTGAGCTGACAGTGAAAGGCCCATGTTCTGGGGCTGCTCATAGAGGAGGCAAATAAAATTGCTTGATACTGATGTTGGATCAAGGGGGATGAGGACATAGGAGCATTATCTCACTGTTACACTGGTAACAGTTTCCATATGATAAAAAGCCACTACTGAAAAGAAGCCTTTACAGTTTGAGTTGATTATGAAGTTTCTGAAATTTCTATACTTACATTCAAAGATGGCGACCTCATACAATGCTTCTAATAGATGGGGATTGAAATCGAATAGAGCTACCAAGGAAGTAATAACCCCTAAAGAGGTTAGAGCAAGTCCTAATTGAAAATGAATCGAATTATTGATTGTGTCATAAAGACCCTTATGCCCACGTCCCAATCGAC
>JAOWBR010163007.1:0-12108 GCA_028571145.1 Dionaea muscipula
TCCGAGCCGGTTCCGGATGATAGACGACGTGAGATAGCCATTGCTTGGGTTAACAATTGTCACTTCGTCCAGATATTCATGCACCCCAATTACCCAGTCCCCTCAATATGATCACATTAGTATAAACATGCATCGCCAACGTCAAGAGGGTCGATAGAAAAATATGAATTGCGTTTACGTTTGTGGGATATACTATTTGATGTTCGTTATTAACTATTATTAATTTGTAATGTATATGAGTATTATTAATATAGGTAAAATTTTTTTAAAAAATTAAAAATACTACCGTTTCAGACCTCAAGAAATGATAGTATACAATTATATGATCACTTTTTAAATTTTTTTAAAAAGATGACTAAACGATAATATACGATTGTTTCTTAAGATTTAAAACGATAGTATATTATCGTGATATTTAAGAATTCAAGAAAAATAAAATAAAGGACAAAATTATGAGGTCGTAGACTGAAAAACTGAAAAAAGAGATAAAATCGTGTGCGTGAAGCATCTCCTTTATCAAACCCTAGACCCTAGTCCTTTTTTGTCCGCAGCTCCACCCCTTTCCCCTCAATCTCTTTCAGCTCCCCGGCGGCGACTAGCGAGAGGCCGAGAGCCCAACAAGCCCTCAATTCCTCAAACATCTTCTTGACGTCGACATCTACTCATCGTCGTTGGTGCCCTCGAAGTCGACTGTCGCACTGATTGTTCTCTTCTCCATCGCGGTGAGTTCCCTGCCTTCTTCTCAGGTAAAGTTGTGGTCTCCTTCTGGGTACACCTGATCTTTCGTTTCTCTCCCCTAAGTTCAAGTTTACTCTATGTTTCCTCTCATGGGTTGGCTTCAAAATTTCTTTTTTGGAATCCTTTGGGTTTTAATTTCAGTGTTGTAAATGTTTTTTTGTACTTCCAAAAATAAGGAATTTGTCATTTTGTTGCATGTGTTGATAGTTTTTCTTTGGTTGTTAGTTGTCTTTCCATTTCACTTCCCTCTGTGTCGATGTGTTTTCTGGAAGTGGGTTTCATGGGTTGGTGCTACATGTTCTGTTCTGGGTCTCGCAGTTATGATATTTCCGTGGGTAAAGATTTCAATTTTTATGACTACTAGAGAGTTGAAAAAAGGCACCCTAAAACATTGAAAAAATTGATGGCCATGGTTGATCGGTTTACTCTTATTGAAGGCTAGTCTCCATTTTTATTTCTGGGTAGTTGTTTATCCTGCTGCTGAATCAGCTTAAATGAAACAATGAGTCCGCTTGTTCTGTGACTTTGTTGCTTTCTTTGCAATGACTTTGTGAATTTGGTGTGTACTGTCACCCTCGTTTTTGTATATGAGGTAATTTTTCCAGTCTTGCAACACTATGTGCTTAATTTGATGATACTGTCTGAAGAAAGCATCAAGTTACAAAGCATCAAGGATTTTTTTCCACCCTCGGCCTGTTACCCGTTGGGTGTGGGGATGAGGGAAATGTATTTGTACCCATTTGGGGGGTGGGTGGTCGATGGGAGGGAATTTTTATCAACAGGTAACGGGTTGGGGGGATGAATCCCTCCCCCGATCCGACCCATTGCCATCCCTATTGAGAAGTGAAAGAAGATGGAATGAATTTGATGGAATGCTTTCGTTCCAGGAGCACAAAATAATCTATTCCAAATTTGATAAAAGTTGGATGGAAAGGAAAGGAAAGGAAAGGAAAACTTTCATTTTAAAACTCTTAGAGCCTGTTTGGAAAAGAATGGAAAGGAACGGAAAAAAAAGAAAAGAAAAGAAAAAAAAGTGAAGTAATTTTACTTTTCTTTGTTTGGTTTAAATTGAAGGATATAAGCTTTCCTTCTAGTTTATTCCTTCTGTTTGGTTTAAAATGGAAGGAAAAGAAAGGAAAGTTAATAGTTTTAAACTAAAAAAATTCCTTTCCTTTTCTTCCAAATTCCACTAAATTTGGACGCGACCATTTAAAGGAATTCCTCCAATTTCCAATTTTCTCCAATTCATTTCACTTCTCATGCTTAAAATTAAACTAAACGAATTCCTTAAAATTCTTTTTATTTCCCACGAACCAAACAAGGTGTTAGCGGTTGTTTGGTTTGTTTTGGGTTTCCTGTTTTGAGTTTTATGTTTTGTGTTTTATAAAAATAGAAAATGTGTTTAGTTTATACTCATACCCTATCCAAATGAGACGGGTAGAGTCGAATACCCACAAATCCGGGTATAATTGACATCCCTGTCCGTATTATCACAAACAAAAATTATTGAAATGCGTGACCACGACATGAAATTAGTTAAAACCCTACAGAAATTTTGAAAAAGGGAAAGCCAAACTTTTTTAAAATGAAAATAAAGAAAGATCAATGGTGAGGATTGAAACGGTGCATCTTCTTGTGCCCTCACCCTTGCCTCCGTCTACTCCCTCTCCGCCTTTTATCAAGCCGGGAAAGACGTGGGTATCACTCACAGCCTTTGTTCTCACTGCCGACGGTGAATGATCTTTATTTTCGAATGTCTTTATTTTCAACATTCGAGGTTCTCTTAATAGAATTGACATCCTTTGTACTACCCAAGTCAATGTTTAATAGAATTGATGGTTGATATACTTTTCTCTTTTCGTGTATGATCAGGAAATTTCCATATATCTTCTAGCTAGG
Source organism: Dionaea muscipula (assembly GCA_028571145.1). Taxonomy (NCBI): domain Eukaryota; kingdom Viridiplantae; phylum Streptophyta; class Magnoliopsida; order Caryophyllales; family Droseraceae; genus Dionaea; species Dionaea muscipula. The sequence continues at coordinate 2,638 of JAOWBR010163007.1, forward strand.
GCAAACCCTTCACTCAATTTCACATAATATGGGCTCCGATAGTGAAACGGAGAAGGCTCAAAAGGAGAAGAAGAAATTGGTGGCTTTGGCTCCCATTGCCAAACCCTTGGCTGGCAAAAAGCTTAGCAAGCGAACCTTCAAACTTGTCCGCAGAGGTCTACTAGAAAGATTTTCTTTTTAACTCTTCTTTTTTGTTGGCTTATTGTTTTTTTTTTTTTTTTTTCTTGCTATGTCCTTTTTCACTATAATCTTATAGGATGTTTGTTGATTATTCAGCTGCTGAGCACAAATGCTTGAAGAGAGGGGTTAAGGAAGTAGTTAAAAGTATCAGACGTGGGCAAAAGGGGTAACTTCTTAATTCCTTTGTCCTGAAATTCAATGCACTATTTTAGTTTCATTTTATCTGGAGTACTTTTGTCCTTGCATTTGTTGGAAAACTAGAGCATGAACAAAGAATCAAAGATATAGTGACGACTATAGGAGTGGCAATTGGAGAATAAAAAAATGTTGTCCAATCTTCTAGATGAGCATTGAACATACACCTGAGTTACCGTTATCCCTAATCAATTGAGGGACCAATAAATCTCCAAATTTAATCCAAGTGGTAAAGTTCCCTCTCTAATTCTCCATCCTTTGTTCTTTTCGTCTTTCGGTTTAAGTTCTAAGCTTAGCTTGAAAAATTTTCTTCTCTTTGAAAGGCCTGGGTAATGAATTGAGGCATCCACCATTGCATTCTATCTGGAGTTATCTAAGAATATGTGACATTGGTCTGCTACAGATGCTGGCTGGTTCAGTAACTTGAAGACATATGCAACCCATTAATCAACTTTACCGGTTACCACCGTACAGAAGCACTTCTTGTCTTAAACTTATACTTATCTCATATTTTGTGAAGCATCCTTTCACACTTGTCTACCATTGTGATTGAACTCGATTGATTGAGTACGGTGCTTTTGTTGTTTCTCATTTTTCTTGTTGCTTTGTTATCGAGTTGCCATAGAACCTAAGATGCTCAATTGCCAATCTGCAGATTATGTATCATTGCCGGGAATATTTCTCCTATTGATGTCATAACTCATGTTCCCATCTTATGTGAAGAGGCGGACATCCCCTACGTTTACGTTTCTTCCAAAGAAGTAAGCTCTCAGTCAAACATGTTGTCTCATTTTGTTCCATGCTGTTTTTGGTGATGCTTTTGATGCCGGTGTGTGCTTTCATGGTCGTCGTCTTAAGAGTGCCCCTCTTAAATAAAAATTTCTTTAAATACTCGTCGTGAGCGCCCCTATTTTATTACATTTTTTGGTTTGTGATGTTCCGAATCATAAGACATTTTATGAAATTGATTCTGATTCTAAATTGGAACTGAATTTTTTTTCCCTGCTTTTGTCCCCCGGGTCCTGTTATGGTTCCAACCCGAGTACCACAGGCCGGTTCCAGGCCGAAACCGGTTTGTACTGGTTCTGATTTGAACTTGTGTTTGATATGTAGTGTACTGCCTAGCTTTTGTAGTTTGAAGTAGTCATATGTCTATCTCATGGAGTCATGGTTGGTGGCCGTGAATTACCCTTTTCAGGATCTGGCAAATGCAGGAGCCACCAAGCGACCAACTTGCTGTGTCCTGGTGCAAACTAAGCCGAACAAGGGAGAACTAGGCGAGGAGGAACGAGAAAAACTCAAGGCTGATTACGACCAAGTTGCATCAGATGTTCGCGAGTTGGCATCTTCCATGTTCTGATATTATTTATTAGCACTTTCGCCTTTAAATCCAACGCCTAACGCAGTTGCCTTGTCAAGTTATTTTTTCAACTACCTTGTAGTTGTATTAACCAACCACACTACTACTTTACCCGGGCAGGTTGATTCGGTTCAAGTGGGATCATGAAGATGTTCTGATGTCTTGTTTCTTTACTGCATCATAAGATTTGTGGATTGTTCGCTGCACTCTTTTTTTCTTTTTATTTTTGGTCACCCATTCCCTTAATGCTGCCTGTAGCCCTGATTACGGTTTCGGAACCGTCGGTTTCGGTTTTAAAATTGTCGGTTTTAGGCCTGTTTCGGTTCTGTCAGTTCTGGTTTCATGTACGGCCAGTTCCGGATGGGTTCGGTTCAGGTTACGGTTTTCGACGATTCTATTTTTATGAATTAAATAAAAAAATATGTGAAGAAAATGAATCAAAAATTTATTATTAGTTTAAAAAATAACATAAAAAATTTGAAAATTTACACAATAAAAGGTAAAAAATTTACATATTATACTTCAGTAATACATATAAAATTTAAAATTATAAAAATTTATACATTAATGAGGATTAGTCACGAAAATTATTAGAACATCTAAATAATTCATTATTGTCATTGAAAAAAAAATCTTTATAAACATTATCAGAATATCTAAATAATAAATTATTTGCAACATTTATTATTTATGTATAATTATTTGGTCTTAAAATTTACTCAAAAATTATATTATATTTAATAAAGTTTTTATTTTCAATCGAGTCGATGGAAATACTCATCGTCTGACTATTGGATTGGAAAAAAAAAGTTCAATGTTGTTTCTTTCAGCAATATATATATTTTTTTTTTTGGTGTGAAGAGATGAAAAAGGAAGGATAAAAATAGTTGTAAACCACCTCGTACTCTACAGGCAAGCAACAGCTCATTCTTCTCTTTTCCGACCTCACCAGGTCCGGTTGGCGGTTGCTCGTCATCACGTTGATCGATAAAATAAAAAGGCACCATAAAAGAATAAAAAAATTACTAAAAAAATAAACAACAAAATCTAGGGTTTCAAAAATCTCCAATTTGTTTTTTGTTCTTTTCTCCCTTTTCGCCTCTCACCTCTCTTCGATTTTACATTTCGTTTCCCTCCTTCTCCTCTTCCTGCTCCTGCTCCTCTTCCTCTTCCTCTCCCTCCTCTTTCCCTCGCTTTCTGTTTCTCCCTCGTTTGATTTCCCTATTCGTGGAGTCAGATCTTGTAATTTTGTTCCAGCAGAAATAATTCCATCAGCCTTCAATATTTTTTTGACGGTTCTTCATTTCCTTTCACCGTTGAAAGGTATATGCAAAATTCCTTCATATGTATTTCTATTTCTGTTCGTTTGCTTCGAATTTCCTCAAAGCTTGAAGCAAATAGGATATGGATCTCACACATTCATTGGCCTTTTCTTTAGCTATGAAATATTTGTTTGTTTGTTGTGTGCGTTGCGCATTTTTGCTTTGTTTTCTGTTCAGAGATTTGAACGCATTACGATTGGGGTTTCTTATCGTTTCCTTTTGCTGTGGCAAATGTGGGTATCGCAGATTTTGGTTTGCAGAGTCGATATCGGAGGAGGGGATGGCTGATGGGCAAAAATAGGGGGAGGGGAGCAAATATTTGATTAACAGAGGGAGGGAGGTTTTTGTTTTCGTGTTCTTTCTTTGGGTGTGGAATTGGTTGATGACTTTTATGACCGCTATGAGTCAGATGATGATATCAGGTGGAGCTTGATTGTGGTTGCTTCTGGGCGCGGATATATATGGAGAATTCAGAGGATGCATCATCTCTATCTTCGGCGAATCTTTTCAAGTGTTGTAACTGCAGATGCAATTGTTCTTCCCTGACACTTGGGGGAGGGACGTGGATAAGGTCCGTGAAGAGGAAGTATGATGAGTTCGAGGAGAGCCTTGACGGCCATGTTTTTTATATTCCGGGTCTAGATCATTTGCAGGTCGCTAGGGTTGAGATCGAGAACGAATGTGCTGCTTTACGGGAGATGGTTAGTAGCCAGCAGAACACGATCCAGGATTTGTATATGGAATTGGATGAGGAAAGGAATGCCTCCTCATCTGCGGCTAACGAAGCCATGTCCATGATCTTGAGGTTGCAAAGGGAAAAGGCTGAGGTTGAGATGGAAGCTCGACAGTTCAAGCGGTTTGCGGAGGAGAAGATGTTACATGATGCCCACGAGATTGCTGCCATGGAAGATTTATTGTACAAGAGAGAGCAGGCTATCCAGTCCCTTACTTGTGAAATTCAAGCTTACAAACATAGGATGATGAGCTATGGGCTAACTGAGGACGAAGCTCAGGGAATGAAGGGTGGCTATAGTCGTAACCAAAGCTTTAGTGAATTTGGTGATCAGCTTGATTCTCCCACATGTGCCTATCCTCCCCTAAAGTGCAATTTAAATGATGCACAAGGGCAATCAGATCTTGATGATGATACCGTTGATGTTGAGAAATATCCTTTTAACGAGACCCCTCGGACTAGAGAGCATTTGAAGAGGTTGCAGTTCAAGATCAACCAGTTGGAAAGGACATCTAGTGGCAACCGGTTGGAAAGAAACATTCTGGAGAAGGTCATTGTTGGATACTCTCCCAGACACTCTAAGCATTCAAGGAGATTTTCTACTGACAGTTCAAATTCATTCTTAGATTTTGGCAGAGAATTTGTGCCGGATTACAATCCTGATTCTCCTAGGCTGGGTACTAGCTTTAAGAAAATGGATTGTGTTGTCGAGGAATCGAGGAAGGCAGATAATGGATCTGAATTTGGAGATGACACGAGTGATCGAGTGTATACGATTGATTCTGTCAATCATGGTCAACCGTATAACAATGTTTCTCATAAAGTCCTTCCTGGGATTTGTGAAGACGATATGAACACTCCCCGGGATTCATCTAATCCAGCTGATCTGGGTGATGCTGAGGTTAAGAAACTCTACCTGCGACTCCAGGCGCTTGAGGCTGACAGGGAATCATTGAAGCAAACAATTATCTCAATGCAAACTGATAAAGCACAGTTGGTATTACTTCGAGAAATAGCTCAGCAGTTGTGCAAAGATATGTCAACAGAAAAGCGTATGCCTCTGAGGAAGCCATCTATTCTTGGGACCTTTTCCTTCATGGCAGTATCCAAGGTGACCTTTAGCATTTGCATTGTTATGAAGTTTTCTTTGTCTCTAATAGTAGATTGTGATCCTGTGTTAACCTATCTACCTATTTCGCATGATATTAGCCTGTAGCATTTAGGCTTTGGTGGTGTTGTCTCCGACACTTATTATGTATCCCTGGTTCTCTTGCCTGAGTGATCTGATTGTTTGACTGACATAGGAAGAGGTTAGAGATGCTCTTTGGTATACGATCCTTTGGTTTTAGTTTTTAATGTGGAAAACCCTTCAGATGCTAAACTATGTGAATTTTTTTTCTTATTTTAATTTGTTTTGGGAAATGAATTGCTATTTTATTTGTTCACTATAGGAAGATCTCTTATCAGGTTGATGGCTTTGTTAAACAAATGATTGATTTCTTATTAACATAAGCTCATGATAGTAGAATAGATAGCATAGGTGTACGCTTAGAACAGCTTCATCAAGAGTGCCTCCTGCAATTCATTATGAGATTATTGTGCTTGTAGGTATACTATGTTCCTATCTTACAAATCAATTTAGGATATATATGGTTTACGGCAAATTCAACTTCTCAAATTGTATTTTTCATCTGCTGCTGATTAATTGGTGAATATATATATTGGCTACCTGCAAAATCGGCAATGTACAGAAAAAGGAAAAAGTGGCATAACCTGATGATTAATCCATGGCGGGAGCTAGATGTACAATCTAGAGCAAGCTTATATTGTGGTAGAAGGATCCAATTTGAGCAGTGAAGGATCTTTCTCCTATTCATTTCTAATTTGGATTGTCTGATTTGCATTCTGTTTGGCCTATGGCCTTTGCATTGCTTTTGGCATCTGAGTAAATTTTCCTTTTTTAACTTTTGTACTTGCATTACCATTAATGTAACTATATCTGCCTAGGATCATTTTGGATCAGGATCTTTTTGTTCAATTGTTCTGGATACTCTGCTCTAATTCTTTTAAATGATAATAGCAATGTTGGCTCTGTATTAGTTTCAACCAGATTATGTGTATGATTTCTTATAGGGTTCTTTCTTTTTGTATATCAATTATCATAGCAGATCAAAGATAATTTCTTCCGAATCCACTCTTGTTTAAGTGAGTCAAGCATAAACTCCTCTTGAATTGGGTTGAGGGTGTTCTGTTACGTTGTGTCTTGAGGTTACTTCCCTTTGGTTGGTTACCAGATTGAGACCAGAGCTATAGTGAGTCAACTAGCCGGTCAAAAGAAATGGTTAAGTCAATCATTCCAGTCTTAGGCCAATCTGTCCCCCCCGGTAGGTGCAATCAGTATTTGAAGATAAGAGTTTTTATCATAATCCTGTACTAGATAAGTATTTATGGCTTGATTGTGCCTGATGTTCTAAACTTCATTACCCTAGTTGAATTTCCATTTAATCCAAAATTTTGCTGATTACTTCTAGAGTCTAATCATTCTTATACTTTCTCTCATCGTTTCTAGTTCACTTATCTTCAAGTTTCTAAGTATATTGCTCTTGTGTGGAACGATGGCATGAATCCACGTTAGTCTTCCCCACTTGGTGGGACCGTGGGAAAGGGCATAGCTTGTCCCGCTTCGTTGCTACCCAGCTGTCCCTCCTTTAGGGAAAAAAATCGACTTGAGTCTGGAAATTGTATATTGCTCTCAGGTTCAGAGTTCTATCGCTGGGCTGTCGCTTTTGTCTTCCTTTTCTTTCAGCTTCATGATTGATTCAGTAAAAGTGGATTTGCTATTTAATCAATAAATTGGGTTCTCCGTTCTCGTACCTTCTGTCCTTTAAGCTATCATAATTGGTATACATTTTTGGTAACCAAATTTTTTTCTCATGTTTTTATTCTGATGTGATGTGTTCTCTAATTTATCAATTTCAGTGGGTATGGTCTTTCATCTTTTGGAGAAAGAAAGCACGTAAAACCAAGTAAGTTGACCATTCATCATCGATTACTTGTGACAGGTTAATCATTCCATCCAGCATGCACTTTAAACTCATATTTGTTTGCATCTGTATGTATGCTGTTAAATACAGTTAGTTGCGATTTTGTATCCGGTAAACCATATAGGAAGAAACTTCATTTACTAAGTTTTTCAGTTGATGATCGGATATGGAAGAACTAATCTACCTTCTATAAATAGAAAGTCGCTGCTTTCCTCTTATTTCGAATTCACAGCTTGAGTAAATAGGTAACCTTAGGTCCTTAGTCTGAGCGAAGCAGTCCCAAGACAGTAGCGAGTACACCAGTCTCAGAGCCTTGAAACACAGAGGGGGAGGCCCCTCGTATCTCTTTCCCATGGATGGTTTATTCTTTTTAAGTGGCTTTTCTGAATGAGGAATAAGGAAATTGATGTATTGATGTTACAGAGTATGCTGTGAGAATCTAGTTGAAGGACCCTGAACTTCTGAGACATGCAATTTCCTCTTTCACCTATGCCTCAACAACAACAACAACAACACGGCCACTTCCTACTGGATAGGGTTTGCCACACGTATCCATAGGATACATGCACATAAGATCTGACAATTTTAGTGTGCGGACTGTCTGTCGGCTATCTAATACACAATCTCCACGGATGTGTGGACGTCCACAAGTCTACCACCTAACATGCAATTTCTGTCATCTTGCACCACCACCACACGTCGTTATGATACCTGTTTATCAAGTTCACCTATGCCTCACATGTGTTGAAAACTTGCATGGCTAGTTGTGGTTATTTTTTGTTGATTCTTTCAGTTGTGGACTCGGTTTTTGAACCTTTTTAAATGGCTGATGTTTTAGATTGACTGATTGCTTCTCATTCGAAAGATGGGGTAACGGAATGTGCTCATATCTGTATCCCTTGGAATTGGTACATTGTTGAAATGCAACATGAGCTATTAATTGTTGCCTTGTTGGGGGCAGGGCAGCCATTCTGCACTATCCTTAGCATAATCTTCTTGCTTTTTGTACGATGGTCGGATTTTCCTTTTCTTTTACATTTTAACGCATCGTCAGTGTCTGATGCTGCTTTGTTGCTTCCAGGTATACAGTTGGGCTGCCGGCAAACATGGGTTTGCTAACGCTCTTGGACAAGAGCTCACGCACAAGACAGTGGAGGTGTGTCACGCCCACACGAGTCTGAACCCTTTGCCTTGCCACAACTGGGAAACTCCGAAATCACTGTGATATATGTTTTGATACAGCTCATTTCTCGGAACTACTGGTTTTTCTGCTGGCTGTCACGGGTGCGCGCTATCCTTTCGATACTGATTATGTTCGGGTGGTAAACCAGTAGACCGAGAGCAGTTTGACTTGCTGACTTCTTTGCGCTCGACATATGATGGGGGTATCATTGCCCTTGTTCTGTATAGTGCAGATTGATATATCGACCATGCCCAGCTATATAGATATGATTTACTACTGCCTGCAGTTCTCTTCCGAGTGTAAAATCTGATCATCCTCAGGCAAATACAAGCTCTGAGTACCTGAAAATTGAAATGTAAATGATTTTGGTGCGTGCTTGTTTCACAGAGCTTAGTGTTATGTAAACGACATAATCTAACAATGTAATATTATACGAATTTAAGAAAAGACTCGATACCTGGAAATGTAAAATATTGTAACAGATAAAAAAAAAAAGGATGAAAACAAGAGTGAAAAATGAAAGAACTTAAGAAAATATTCTCATTTTGAAACTTGGGAAGAAGAGTATGGTTCAAGGTCACAAGTGAAGCTAGAACAACGATTGCAGATCCCAACTCTCAAGTTGGTAAATAATTTCTCAATACAGGGTAATTTATGAGAGATTTATTAATTTTTTTTTATTGCACCATTAAACTATCCTTAATTTTATATTTTTTTACAAAAGATAACAATGATTTTTGATAATTTCGTGTAAAGGACATAAAATGAAATTACCTTTCAAAATAAATTTCGTGGATAGCAAATAAATCAGAAGCCCTGAAAATATATTTTAGAATTGTGGAACACATGCATGTGAAAATTTCATTTACTTGGAAATGTACGACTGTCTTCTTTTACTGCTATGTATTTTTGACTGTTTCATTTATCTAATGAAGGAATTGTAATTTCGTTTGGAGTGCTGGTGTAATACTTTATATATTATTAAGTGGTGTACCTCCTTTATGGGATGATTAGTGCTAGATAGTCAGCTTGTGGTTTCTTTCATTTCACTAATCAATGCCTTTTTTTTAAACTTGCAATCATTTTTTTTGTCCCACACAGAAACAGAGCAAGGAATATTTGAGCAGGTAATAAAAGGTGAAGTAGATTTTATATCGGAACCGTGGCCTAGTTTATCTAGTGGTGCAAAGGACCTGGTGAGGAAAATGCTTGTTAGGGATCCAAAAGACGCCTATCGGCTCATGAAGTTCTTTGTGAGTATTCTACATTCTTATATATATAGACGTGCACCGCAAGGAAAGAAAATAAAAATTAAAAAATATCAACCATATAAATTTTAAAAACATAAAATAAAAAAATAATTCTTCATCTTCCCTCCTTTTTCTCCTCTTTAATTCTATCTTTTCCCCACATATCTTTCTCTCTTATTTAATTCTTCTTTTCCCTCTCTTTTT
>JAOWBR010163018.1:0-12106 GCA_028571145.1 Dionaea muscipula
ATAGGAAAATTGATGACATTAAATGACAGTTAAATGATAAAATTAGGTACAGTGTGAAATCAGGGCCCTAGACCGTTTTTCACTGATAGTCACATTCCGTGCGCACTTTTATTATTTATTTTATTTTATTTTAATTAGGACTTTAGCAAATCTGAAATCCAACTTTCAACCCCACGTAAATTAAAGCGAGGATTGATTATACCTAAGCTAATTAAACGACCGTCCCTGAGGATACGATACCTGTACTCGCTGCTATTCTAGTAGCCCGTACACGGACACATTAATTATTAATTAATTTGGCCGCACAACGACAGCGGTCACCGGACAGAAAGAAGTTAGAAGATCTATCCCGTCGTCCGTCATGCGGGACACAAAGAAGTTAGAAGTTCTGTCCGGGCATCCTTCATGGTGGAGAGAAAGAAGTTAGAAGATATGTCCTGGCAGCCCTCATGCCGGACAGAAAGAAGTTTGAAGTTCTGTCCTGGTATTCGTCATGCCGGACAGAAAGAAGTTAGAAGTTCTGTCTCGGCATCCGTCATGCCGGATAGAAAGATGTTAGAAATTTTATCCCGACATCCGTCATGCCGGACAGAAAGAAGTAAGAAGATCTGTCCCGGCATCCGTCATGCCTAACAGAAAGAAGTTAGAAGTTCTGTCTCGGCATCCGTCATGCCAGGCAGAAAAAAGTTAGGAGATTTGTCCCGAAATCCGTCATGCAGGACCGAAAGAAATTAGAAGTTCTGTCCCCGCATTCGTCATGCCGGACAGAACGAAGTTAGAAGATCTGTCCCGGCATCCGTCATGCTGGATAGAAAAAAGTTAGAAGTTCTGTCCCACATCCGTCATGCCGGACAGAGAGAAGTTAGAAGAGTTGTCCCGGCATCCCACATATCGGACAGAAAGAAGTTAGTAGTTCTGTCCCGACATCTGTCATGCCGGACAGAAAGAAGTTAGAAGATCTGTCCCGGCATCCGTCTTGCCGGACAGAAAGAAGTTAGAAGTTATGTCCCGACATCCGTCATGATGAATAGAAAGAAGTTTGAAGTTCTGTCTCGGTATCCGTCATGCCGGACAGAAAGAAGTTAGAAGTTTTGTCTCGGCATCCGTCATGCTTGACAGAAAGAAGTTAGAAGATCTATCCCGACATCCGTCATGCCGGACAGAAAGAAGTCAGAAGTACTGTCCCGGCATCCGTCATGCCGGACAGAAAGAAGTTAGAAGATCTGTCCCGACTTCCGTCATGCCGGACAGAAAGAAATTAAAAGTTCTGTCATGACATCCGTCATGCCGGACAGAAATAAGTTAGAACTTCTGTCCCGGCATCCCACATGCCGGACAGAAGAAGTTAGAAGATCAGTCCCGGCATCCGTCATGCCGAACTGAAAGAAGTTAGAAGTTCTGTCCTGGCATCCGTCATGCCGGACAAAAAGAAGTTAGAAGTTCTGTCCCGACATCCCACATGCCGGCAAAAAGAAGTTAGAAGATCAGTCTCGGCATCCGTCATGCCGGGCAGAAAGAAGTTAGAAGTTCTGTCCCGGCATTCGTCATGCCGGACAGAAAGAAGTTAGAAGTTCTATCCCGACATTCGTCATGTCGGACATAAAGAAGTTTGAAGTTCTGTCCCTGCATTCGTCATGCCGGACAAGAAGAAGTTAGAAGTTCTATCTCGACATTCGTCATGCCGGATAGCAAGAAGTTAGAAGTTTTGTCCCGGTATTTGTCATGCCGGCACTACTACAAAAGGGGGAATTGGTGGCGGTTTTTTGGTGGTGGTTTTATAAAACGCCACCCGTTTATTAATAGTGACGGTTTGGTGGCGGTTATAAACCGCCACCCTTGGTCTAAAGCGACGCTTTTTAAAACCGCCGCCAAAAATGATATTAGGTGACGGTATCGAAACTGCCACCAATAAAACCGCCACTAAAAATAACAATAGGTGGCGATTTAATAAAACTGCCACCTATTGTTGAATTAAATAATATTCTAACCATAATTTTTTTTCCCCTAACTTCATATTCGATTCAGCCTCGTTTAATTTGCCGCGCCTTCTGCCGTTTCCCCTTCTCTGCCGATTGACTTCAAATTTTATTTCTCTCTCGACCTCACCATTTCTCCATCTTACTCTCCCTCTCTCACTCTCTCTTCCACTCGAACTCTCTCCCTCACTTCTGTTTTGCTCACCAACGGCGAGGAGAGCAGCGGCGCGTGAGGAGAGCAGTGGCTCGCAAGGACAGTCGCAAGCCTAGTGTGAAATCGACGAACCGAAGAGAAATCAGCGAATTGAAAGGGGGAAACGATTAAACGGACCTCGAATCGACCCTAATACGTGGTAAATCCTTAATATTCAACTCATTCCCTGATTCATTTATTTGTTGGGTTAATTGGGTGATAATTGAATTTAAAAATTAGATTTTTAACCTGTTTATGTGTGGTTCGACGTTTGTTGCGGCCTCGGTTGAGAGTTGGGGATAACAATGGCCGACAACCGCAACCATTTGGGAAAGAGAGCTTTTTGGTGTCCTGGGTTTTGAGTGTATAGAAAGTTTGAGTATCTGATCGCTAATCTCCTGTATCCAAGAAGATTTAAGTAATGAACCAGCAAAAGGGGAATAATTGGTGTTTATCAGCTATCTGTTACTTATTGGGACAAAAGTTTGCGGCAATTAACATTAGACAGTATTTTAAGGGCTAAGGGGTTAATAACTTTTTGGGTTGATTGCAAGGATTCAGCTCAATGTTTATATGACCTAGAGTGACCAAAGATTTAAGGTGAAGAAAATTTCGGCCTGCTATGAAATGATAATTGATCAGTTCAGGTCTGAAAGAAAGAAGATATAGGCTTGAGGCTTGAGAGTGAACTCACATACTCTACCAATTTAATTTTGTGAGAGAGGTTGAATCTTCTATAGCTGCAAAACTGATTCCTGTGCAAAGTATGTCTTAACTGATAATTTGATGACATAATTATATTACGGGGCTTTGATATATTTTCTAGAGCAATGAAGATGGAGTCAGAAGTCGGTTGCAGTCTTACGGATACTAAATTTGTTCTACTTCATTAGAAGATGACACTACCAAAGCTCTTAATTACAGTCAAATGAACTTGTTATTTGGTTGACATTGTTAAATGTTTACTCAACAATCTGGCTTATATTCTTGCTGTGATTGCGTGTCCCTGGTGGGCTTTATGGCATCTGGATGTATCATAGTATCAGTACGACACTTAAAACTCTTCACCCTTTATTACTTGCCTGTTGTAGGAAAGTAATAAACAAGTTATCTACATGCAGGGTAATTATGAGAGGAAAAAAATGAGTGAACAATTAAACTCTGTTGTTCCTCTCTATGCCTCTTTAGCAAAATTACGTGGCACTGCTAATTGAATAAGTTGGTTTATACATGTTTCATATTGCATATAGATGTGAATCAGTGAGTGAATTTGGTTTATATTATTGTCCACATGTTTTTTGACTTAAGAAAATTGCGATGGCTTTAAACTATAGATGCGAAAAACTGTGTAATGACCCAATTTCTTTTTAAGTTGCGCAGCTTAAAAAGAATTGTTAAATGGTTTGGATTTCAAAATTCAATACCATATTGAAAAATCAACTACATTAAAAGATCAACCTAGTAGAAGACTCATAGTCATAGGTTATATTAACAATATGTTTTCATAATTTCATTCACAAAAAAGGTTATATTGTGTATAAAACATCTTTCCTTTATGTCACATATACTTAAGACAAGTTCTATTTGCTTAGTATTATTCATCATTAAATTAAATAAAATATATTTTCTTTTGATAATTCTCCAACATAGAAAAAAAATTAAATTTTATGTTATTGTTTGTAAAATTATTAAATATTGTGCATATAAAATTATTAAAATTATCAAACCCGGTTTGCTTTTAATTATATTTATAATACCTTTTGCTTTTTTTTTTCCATTTCTCATCCAATTTTTTTTGACTTCAGAATTTTCCTTTTAATTATCTATTAACAAGTTTTTTTTTAAAACAACAAAATGCCAAAAACACTAAAATGTCGGGTATGTCTCTTGGGTTTCATTTTCATTGGCTTATGTTTGCTCGGCTTGTATACAACGACAGAGGACTCGCTGACTCTCCGTCTTCCTCGACTTCAACGGAATCCGGCGAGATCCGATGTCTAAAGCTTTGAATCAAACAATTGGAATACAAGTAAGGCTTAAATCGACCACCCACTCTTTCCAATCTTAGCGATTTGTGAGTATTTTTGGTATGTTGGTTGGATTTTAAATGATTTACGATTTTAGGTTAAAACTAAAATGGGTTATTTTACGAATTTGGTTCATGTGTTTCAAATGATCCTCCTGCATTGAGCTCCTGAACAAATACAATCCTCCCGTGTGTTATGTGGATTTTGAATCACGCCCTTTTTTGCTTATTTTTTTCTGGTAAATTTTTTTTCGATGAATCTCACATTTCAATCCTCCTGTATTTTTTTGTTGCTTTTCTTCCTTCTTGAACCACATCAGAATGTGTTATGTTATGTGTTTCAATTCTCTCGTGTGTTTCAATCTTCCTTCTTGAGAATTTTTTTTCGGTGAATCTCACATTTCAATCCTCCCGTGTGTTATGTGTTTTTACTTTCCTTTGTAGGCTGTAGCAATGATTCTGAAATCAGAATCAATAGAAGGAAGAAAATATGACAGCTTATATTTATCGATATGTGCAGGCTTAGTAACAATGATTCTAAGTTTCAAATTTTGTTGTTTGGCAGCTATTTGAGTAATTTGTCTCCAAATCTCCGACTAGTCATTGTTTGAAAAGAAAGGGAGAAGTTTCTAGATCAAAAGATGAAGATGGTGAGTATTATTTCTCTTGTTCATAGTTAAGACTATATAGATTTGAAATTTGTTACTATTATTCAAAATATTAATGAGTTTTCTACTTACCCATTTTAGGTAGCATAAGGTCAAATGTTGAGGATTCAAATACTAGTTATCATGAACATGAAGCCAATAGCAACCTTAATCTTGTGGAGGATCATGTTCCAGAATCTCAAAATGTTGATCCTTCTGTAGATGTTGAACCACCAGCTGACATAGAAGTTCCAGTCAAAAAAATAAGGAGTCGAGTTTGGAACCACTTCCAAAAGGAAAAGCAGGGAGACAAGATGAAAGCAATATGCAATCATTGTAAGATGATACTTGGAGGAGAGTCCAAAAATGGAACGAAGCATTTGTTAGATCATCTTGAAAAGTTCTGTCCTAAACTAAATTCGATAAACTCGGAACAGCAAGTATTGACTAACATGCTGAAGGATGATAAGGTGCAAATGATGCCATACTCATTTGATCAAGAATTTGCTAGAAAGCAACTTGCTTGTATGATTGTCATGCATGAGTACCCGCTCTCTATAGTAGATCATATTGGCTTCAGGAGGTATTCAAATGCTCTCCAACCTTCATTTAGATTGGTGAGCAGAAACACAATCAAAGTTGACATTTTGAAATTGTATGAGAGTGAGAAAGCCAAGATAATGAAGCTGCTTAAGGCCAACCGAAGTCGAGTTTCTATTACTACTGACATGTGGACAGCAACTAACCAAAAAAGAGGATTCATGGTAATCATAACACACTTAATTGATGATTCTTGGCAGTTGCAGAGTCGAATTATTAGGTATGCACTTAATTTTCGTATTAACTTTCAAATTTCTTACTAAATATGAAATTGTTGGCATTTTATTTTCACGAAAGGTTATCATCTCTCTTTCTTTTCTTTTTTCTTAGGTTCGCTTATGTACCCTACCCACATACTAAAGATGTACTCTGCAAAGTATTGCAAGATTGTTTGTTCGATTGGAACCTTGATAGGAAGTTGTCAATAGTGACGATTGTTTGTTCGATTGAACCTTGATAGGAAGTTGTCAATAGTGACGGTGGACAATTGTTCTGCTAATGATGGTATGATCTGCGCACTTCTTGATAAGTTGAGTAAGAGATAATTGTTGCTTGGTGGAAAAATGGTTCATATGAGATGTGTTGCCCATATTCTCAATCTTATTGTGAAAGATGGTTTACAAGTCATTAAGAGGTCCATTGAAAAAGTTCGTGAAAGTGTTGCTTGTTGGACTGCAAGTCCAAAGAGAGAGGAGAAATTTTTAGAAGCTCATGGACAATTACCGGAGGTTAAAGAAACAAAAAAGTTAGGCCTTGATTGTCCAACTAGATGGAACTCTACTTACTTGACGTTGAAAGTTGCCATTAAGTATAAGGATGTGTTTTTTCGTCTCCATCAACGTGAAACTGATTATGAATCCTTCCCTTCTGAAGATGAGTGGGATATAGCTTTAGATGTCTGTAGCCGCTTGAAGATATTTTATGATGTTAGTCAAGTTTTTTCAGGAACTAAATATCCCACCATGAATGTGTATATTCTCAACCTTCTTAAAATTAAGATGGAGATAATCTTGTTGCTTAAGGATGGGGATGTTATTGTCAAGCAAATGGCAAGAGACATGTTGTCAAAGTTCAATAAATATTGGTCAAATATTCATGGTATCATGAGGATTGCCCTACTTTTAGAATCTCGATACAAGTTATCTTTTATGGATTATTACTATCCAAAAGTGTTTAAGGCGGAAGATGAATTGGACTTTCAAGAGCTAGCTGACGAGAAAATTGAGAAGATTAAAGGTATTTTTAATGAATTGATCAAGTATGTTGGCATATTTAACCATGTAAATATTTAACCATATTTTGTCTATATTTAATCAGGTATTATTAATGAATTGATTGAGGAATATCAGCACCGTAATGAGGTTGAAGTTGATTCTGGAGTTACTGCTTCTGTTTATGTCCACGGAAGTTGATGACCCATTTGCTGATTTTGATGCCTTTGTAAGCAAGAGGAAGAGAAACAAGTTGTCAAGCGACGTAACTGAATTGGAGCATTATCTAGATGAAAACTGTGTGCCAAGAACACCAGATTTTGAAATATTTACGTGGTAGAAGACTAATGGACCGAAATATCCTACTTTACAAAAAATTGCGAGAGATATATTGGCTATTCCAGCATCCACTGTTGCTTCAGAATCAGCTTTTAGCACAAGTGACAGATGGATTTCTCCATATCGTAGTAGACTTCATCCAGATACTAGAGGCATTAATGTGCACTCAAAATTGGCTTTGGCCATATGACAAAGGTTACTGTATATAATGCACGTTGTCTTTTATTTTTTATATTCTTTTTTATATGTAATTCCATTTTATTATTCTTTTTTTTTTAGGTGATGTAATGCAAAAGCTTGGCCCTTTATACCATGCGATTATTAATAATACAAAACACAAATGTTTTTGAATTTGTTTACTATTCACATAAACAATTTATACACTGTTCACCAAATCCACTCTAATACATTTTTTAACACCATCAGATGATGACACGTGTAACATTTTGCCGCTCATTATTTTAAACCTCTTCTTTATTTTAAACCTCTTCTTCATTTCAGCCCCGTCTCTCTGTTTCCCTTTCTTCATCATCTCTCTCTTACTCTGTGCTCTTCCCTTTCTTCATTTCAGCACCGTCACTTTTTACTACCTCTCTTCTTCATCAACTCTCGAGCACAGCAAGGAGTCTTCATCATCTCTCGAGCACAGCAAGGACAACGGCGAAGACGACGGCAAAATTACTAGCCGACTAGAACAGGGTAATCGATTTTCTTTCTTCCTTTGTTTGTAGTGTTTAGGGTTTGTGTTTCAATTCCTCTTCTCGCTTCCTCTCTTGCGCCTCTGCCAATCGGCTCTGCGACTGCCGCCGAGTGTTTAGGGTTTGTGTTTGGATGTTTCAATTTCTTTGTGTTTATGGGTGTTACGGGTTTGGGTTTGTGTTTATGTCTGGGGTCTCGGCCAGGCTATGGAGAAAATCGGCCAGGCTATGGAGATTCATTGTCTACAGATGAGGTCTTGGGTCTCTGTCTTCTCCATGTCTACTGTTAACAGGCCTCGGATAATTTCCATGTCTACTGTTGATTTATTGACATCAACATTCACAATTTATTCCAACATCAACCAAGTCTACGTAGTAATTTTGAGATAATTTATTGTGTTCTTCATGGTGGAGTCTTACTCTTTGGAAATCAGGATAATTTTGAGAAAATTAAACACTGGGGAGGGAAAATATTGCGTGAAACAATACTTCATCTGTTATTTGAATATGATGTTGTTCATGGCGGAGTCTTACTCTTTGGAAATCAGGATAATTTCCTCTTCTGTGAGGATGATTGAGGATGATTCCCATTTAGCACCACAAGGAGGTGCACTCGGGATGAATTGTCGAACAATGGGATAATTAATGAGATCACCCTTGAATCATCGGTAGATTATTAATAAATATAAGCTTAATCATCGGTAGATTTATACCATGACTAACAATGGGATAATTAATAAATACAAGCTTAATCACATGTTGGAGATAATTGAATTTTATTAGATTATTTTTTTTCCTTTTTTGAATGGGTTATGTGGAAAGACTCATGGTGTGTTTTGTATTGTTAAATACTCATGGTTGACATAAATAAATGGGTGTGTCTAATGTGAGTGTGTGTGTGCATATATGTTTGGTCTTAGCTTGCAGTGACGGAAAAAAAAATGAAATTAATCCATGCATCAGATTTTTGTGGTTGGGGCAAACCAGAAGTCAAGAACTTTCAATACTAGAGTTTAATTTGATTTTTGTTAGCTTGTACGTGTGCTTTTTGTTATTCTGTCTACAATGGCTAAGGCAAAATGTTGAGATACTAAAAAATCAAGGAGATCAAACTCAAGTTAAGTGGGAATTAAGTACCTTAACCTATGTTATGACATGAAACTTAAAGGGATCCAATTTGTAAATTCGATAATAATACCCCCAGAATAGTCTTCATTTAACAATATTATTTGGCTAGATGTCTCTAATATAGCACATGTGGCTCTACAATAAAATCCATTATTCAAATCCTTTGTCTCTACATTTTCTTTATTCAAATCCTTTGTTTCATTGTTTCGATTTCTTCTTCTTCGTTTTTTATCCTTTACCCAAAATCTGACATGGTGAAGGCTATCGCTTTCTTTTTTTAATCCAGTTATGAGCTTCGTTAATTATATTAAGTTTATGAATTCAAAGGTTATATACCTTTGGATAGAAATTAATTTTTAGTATCAATTTGGATAATTTGGATAATTCGAATGTTATATGGATAATTTGTGTTCTATGAGTTCCTAAGTTTCTATACAACTCAGATTAAATTTGTCCTTCGTTTGACAAGACAACAACAACAGTCGAGGGGAGACTTCGGTCATAACAACGCTAACAATCCTTGGTAACTTCGGAACTTGACAACCGAATCAGCGAACAAAATCAAGCACTTAAAAAGAACAAGAATTCACTATGTCTCGACAGGTATTAATAAGACTGAATTTTTTTGAAAGACATTTTGTGTCACAATTTATCAAATACATTTTTACTGAAATGATCTTCTTTCCTCTTATGGTTTGCAGGTTGATGGGCGTTTGCACAAGACTGTATAATTCCTCTAATTGATCTACATATTTTTTATTCTACATATTATTTTTCAATATTGGTTGATGATTTATTTACTGATCATTTGTAGGTTGACCTTCTTGAACAAAATAATGTTGGTGTTGTGATTTGTGAAGAGCGGAATTTTAATCAAATTTCTGTTCGTTCGGTGAAATTCATAATCTATGTTGTGTGATTTTTTCTTTAATTTTTTTTTTCATAATATATTGATCTATTTAATTTTATATTTTGGAAGGAACAAGTAAAGGCCAAAGAAAAGGAACAAACAAAAGGAAAAGAAAAGGCGATGTCAAAGGATAAGGAAAATGTCGATCCCGTGGTATGAATATTTATATTATTGTGTATTTATGTGTATATTTTTTTTAACCTTTTTTATTGTTCTTTACATCTTGGGGAAATAGTCTCCATGTTATTCAATTTTTTTTACGTGTGTATTTATGTGTATATTTTTTTAACCTTTTTTTAATGTTCTTTACATCTTTGGGAAATAGTCGCCATGTTATTCAATTTTTTTTAAAGGAAATAGTCCATGATGGCAAGCGAACATAGAATTTTTTTTTTGGCATCTACAACAATTTATTGACCATTTGTATATTCACATTCAATATCTATAGGTTCAGTTTGCTCGCCAAAACAATGTTGGTATTGTGATTCGTGAAGCGAGAGATTTTGATCTAATCTGTTTTCGTATGGTAAAAATTTCATCATTTCTTTTAAATTTTACGCAATGTGATTTATTGTATACTTACTAATTAATTGTATTTTTTAAAAAGGAACAAGAAAACGGGAAATAAAAGGCACAAACAAAAGGCAAAGGAAAGGTAATTTTAAAGATAAAAAATTGTCGATCCGATGGTATGACATTTCTTAACGTAATTTCTTAGTTTTGTATAATTGTTTTCTATTCTTTATATCTTCTTAGGGATTGTTTTCTATTCTCGATACATGCACTAATGTACTAAACAATGAATATTAAATAATTATTGTGAACGGAAATCATACTATAGCAATGAAGATGAAGTTTATATATTTAGGGAAAAATGATTGATAAACATGTTTAATATCTACAATTTTTAATATTTAATTTCTTCAATTTAGGAATCGAATGTTAATGATATATCAAAAGCTGCATTAGCTCAACGTCAACGACGTGAACGGGAGAAATTGAATAAATGTGAAACACGACGAAATTTACAACGTTTGCGGCGAGAAATTGAGAAATCTGAAGACTCTATTGATCCTACACATCGGAAGTTGGGTCGTCGAGCTCGCACATTTGAAAATTATGAGTTGAATGATACTACTAAGATTGCATGACAACAAAAATGGGTCGAACATCGTTCGTGTATGGCAGGCAGGCACGTCTTATGCATCTCCAATGAATTGGTAAATCAATATGGCTTATCTTTCATTTCAAAAGTTTTCAATCATGTCATCTACATCTAAATAAGGTCATCTACATCAATCTAAGTGTTTTATTTTAACAAATTTGTTTAGGTCTACTATAATAGATTCGATGCCTGGATTGGATTTATGTAGTGAAGATGAAATGGTAGCTCTACCCTTGAATGTATGTGAAAATACCGATATAAATGAGGCAACCGATATTAGACAAAAGTGAACAATGGTTGAACATCCTTCCTGCATGCCGAACAAGTCTGATCCGCCACCAATGAATCGGTAATTTACTTCTTTCCCTTACGATTGATGTCGTACGTAGTGATGTTTATCACTTCGCGTGATCAAAGTATTACGTATAAATGTAGGCCGAGCGCGGTCATAAACGTGCTATCGGAGGCACTCATCCTACCACTTGGTCAACTGCGGTATTATAATTAGTATGTATTGTTTTTTCCATGAAACGGTTTTAACACACTTCAATATTGTAGGCAAGATACTCCAAACCCGCCTACAATCACTAATGACTCAACAACCGCACTGACGGCCTATCCTCCAATTGTCATCGCACCTAATGTGGAACCTAATGCACGACAATTGGGCCAACACCGAAGGCGTGCACGTGAAAGAATGGAGGAGTCTGATGCGCCACCAATGAATCGGTAATTTAATTGTTTCCTTTACGATCGATGTCGTAGTCATGTTAATCACTTCGCGTGATCAAAGTATTACGTATAGATCCAAGCCGAGCGTCGTCATCAACATGCTACCGGAGGCACTTATTCAACCACTTTGTCAAGTGCGTCGTGCACCAAACCCAACATCACGGTATAAGTCCTGCGTGACATTTACTTGGTATTACAGTTAGTATGTATTGTTTTTCTCATGAAACAGTGTTGACACACTTCAATACTTTAGGCAAGATACTCTAAACCCACCTACAAACACTAATGACTCAACAACCGCACTGACGGTCTATTATCTAATTATCATCGGACCTAATGTGGAACCTAATGCACGACAATTGGGACAACGCCGAAGGAGTGCACGTGAAAGAATGGAGGAGGTTGTTCCTCCATCGTCTGGGTAATTTAATTGTTTCCCTCGATGTCGTTGTCATGTTAATCACTGTGCATGATCAAAGTA
>JAOWBR010163029.1:1042-12105 GCA_028571145.1 Dionaea muscipula
CACTATGTTTTTTGTTTGAACATTTCATCGAATACTATATATGTTAAGGCTTTGTGGTTGATCATTTCCCTCCCTTTTCCTAACCCCTCCTTCGTATCCTTCCTCCGCATCGGCGCACCATAATTCTAGGCCATTTTTGAGAATCAATATGATGCAATCAAATTTAGTTATCTTATAGGTTCTAAGAGCAACTGCACTGTTAGGAAAAAATCAAAAGGTAGATTCATTTTTACATTTGACTTCATCCAAACACCAAATTGTTCCAAATTTGGCTAAGACAAATTTTGTGGCAAAATTGGTGAAGGCAAATTTTGAAAAATGGCTAAGCAAATTGTTCCAAATTCGGCTCAAATTTAACGTCTATTAAAAGCTAAAAATCTACGCAAACCAACCCATCCCTCTACCACCACCAGACAACAAATAATGGTAGATCCACAATTTAACGGGAGGAAAA
Organism: Dionaea muscipula; assembly: GCA_028571145.1. Classification (NCBI taxonomy): domain Eukaryota; kingdom Viridiplantae; phylum Streptophyta; class Magnoliopsida; order Caryophyllales; family Droseraceae; genus Dionaea; species Dionaea muscipula. The sequence continues at coordinate 1,497 of JAOWBR010163029.1, forward strand.
AAAACTGACAATTTTAAATTTTTTTAATTATTTAATTTTTTATTATTTATCAATCCCATTACTTTTTATTTAAAAACTCATTCTTTTTAACCACATTTAGTATATCCTATCATTTTCAAATGGTTTTGGATTTTGTGTTAGATAATAATTTTTGGCATAGACAAAACCTATTTAAAGCAAAAACACTGATGTGGTTAACCCTAGTATATATATATAATTGCCACTTTTTATACCAAAGTTCAAAAATTTATTGAAAAAGTTCACTTATTCTCTGTGTTAAGTGACAATTTCCTTTTTCCCCAAAGAGTTGCACCTAAAAATCTCATTTGTATATATAAAAAAAACTTTTAAGAAAATAAGAATTTTTTCTGTGCTACACGGCAATTACACTAAAAATACACTTTAAAAAATTATATTTATTTTCTGCTCTTTTTTTAAATAAACAAACCATAATTGAAGGGAAAAAAGGGACGGTAATTAATATGTTAACTAGAGGGGCTCACTCAATTTACCTCAAGCACATGATCAAAGGCTCAACGTGTGACCTAATGTACGTTCAAGCGGATACTTATCCCACCTAATGAGACGTGGTCGTGCAAAATGATGATAATGATGATGAGAGTGAAACTTTTATCGCCCAACCGATACACACATGACCCAGTTACAGCCTCAAATGAATGCAACCCGATCGGGTAAACTATAGGTTTTAAAATCACAATTCAACATAACAGAAGAAACACGATGAGTCAACATCATTCTCATGAAGGTCTCCGGGAAGCTCGACTTCTTACCCGTTTATTGGCATACCCGGAAAAATGCCAATGCTACTGCTTCTTCAGAAGCAACGGTCCAACATTGTCGCCGGTAGCTTTATTGTGCTTCACATGGCTACCATCACACAGAGGGAAAGTGCCAGACCTCCAACACCTGTCTCATGTTATGAGAAAAAACAACATTAGCATGGCCGTACATGGTGTCCTGAAGCAGAAAGTGATCGAAGAAAAACATCATTTAAAGAAAATTCAAAAAGGAATCCCTCATCAGAACGACGATTCAAGTTCCCCAACGAGGGGAAGTTGAAATGAATTATTGCAAAAGCTACAAAAAGCAAACACACAAAGCCCTCTGCATATACCCAGAGGAAGCAACAATGGAAAATTTGCATTGTAGATTTGAATTACTCATCCTAGGATCAAGTAAAAGATATCCTCTAGTTCCCTTGCAAGCTAACATCCTAAAATTTTGAACTTGTAACAAGATAATTGTTATATCCGAAAAAATACGCGACACGTGCGTAGCAGATACCAGGATACGTGGAGGGATGTGGATCCCACTCCCGCCACGTGGACGCATGACATGGACCGGCTTGACGAGTCGGGTTTGGCGAGAATGTGCGGGTTCGGGACAAAAACGCGGAAGAGATCGCATTGCGGCGGTGTCGGACATCGACCGACCGGCCAGATACCCTATGGCCGGTCGCCGATCGGCCTAGGCTTCAAGGCCGGTCACTGTGTGACCGTGCAACTTCCTCTTCCTCGCCGGAACGTGCCACAACAGAAGCAAGCCTGCATGGCCATGCACGAGCTCTCCCCCAAGGTTGGGGGCGAAGCCCGGCGAAGCAACTCCCAAGACCGGTCACCTCTTCCAAGACCGGTCACCTCTTCCGCCTCCATGCCTGGCCAGACGTCTTCATCGTTCATCATGGTTGCCCGTGCTCAGCTAGCTGCGGGCAAGGATCTTGATGGCCAGTCATAGGACCGGTCAGGTGGCTTGCAAATCATCATAGCCGATCACTGCACCGGCGAGCACCTTCTCATGGTCGGTCATTCGGTGACCGGCGGGAACCTCTCCATGGCGATGGGACGAAGCCAGTAGCTGATTTCCTTCAGGCCTGGCGAGACGGGGAGGTCTGTCATCGATGCCCATGGCCAGTCTCATGGTCGGCTAGCTGCTCATGGATCTTCGTGGTCGGACGTGTTCAATACTCCATGCATGGTGGGTCTCGGCTGGATGATGGAGTCCAAGGTTGTTAGACGACCCATGTAGCTACCAGATGGTTCTCATGGCCGGTCTCATGACCGACCAACTTCCTCAGACGCACCTCGAGGCCGATCGAAGTGGTCGGACGACCCTCACGAGTCCCTCACGGTCAGAACGCGTAGGCAGACGGCTTGTTAAGGTTGACTACGACTAAGTACAAGAGGTTGAAGACCGGTCATTCCCGTAAGGGGTTGTTTTTCTGTGAGGGTACATATCCCGTGAAAGTGCGCACTGCGCAAGGAAGTCTTGGTTATCATCCGGCCCAAATCCACAAAAAGTGGGCCGAGCCTAGGGGCACTTTGGGAAAGATCCGGAACGTTCTTGAAGAACCATCGAGGGCGAAGTGGTAAATTTACGAGTCCCTCCTCCGAACTCTATAAATAAGGCCCTTGGCTCTATAATTCAGGTACAATCTCTAAACTCTGAAGAACTCTTTTGCTCTGACATACAAATTCCATCACTTGGAAAAGTATTGGCTTTAGGTTCTACCTTGAGGCTCTCTAACGTAGAGTTGCTACGTATCCAGCAGACGTACAGGTGTCTGACACGTGCCAGTTAACGATCTTCCACGTCAGTAGCTACAGGAAGAAGCGTTAACAATTGCTATTATGCCTTTTAGTTTTACTTTATACGATGGTATGTCCATCTCGTAAAGGAACCTTAGCTTGTCACCTTGTCTATGTGATTATGATACTGAACTTAGGTAAGCCAATATAGAAGGCGCCCTTTTCTGGTTTGGAGTGGATTTTGCCTCTCTTTGTTGCATATTTGGACAGGTTCAAGATCAGCAAAGGCAAAGTCCGTGATCAAAACCAAACCCGGGCTTTGATTTGCCTTGGTTTCATATTTGGTCTCTTTGTTGTATATTTGTCAGCCCCCGTTTTATTAAACATAAAAAAAACGTCATTGATGTTAAATGCTGACAATTTGGACAGGTTCAAGATCCGCAAAGGCAAAGCCTCTGCATTGGACATCATGCCTAAAGATAGCAGAGGATGTAGCTCAAGGCCTTGCTTACATCCACCAAGCATCCAATCTCGTTCATGGGAATCTCAAGGCCACAAACGTGCTCCTTGGTTCTGACTTTGAGGCGTGTATAACAGACTACTGCCTCGCACCGCTCGTAATTAGCTCTTCCAACTCCAACGATGATCCTGCCTCTGCTCGTTATCTAGCGCCCGAGACTCGTAAATCAAGCACTAGTCCCACGGCCAAATCTGATGTCTACTCTTTCGGCGTTCTCTTATTAGAGCTTCTGTCGGGTAAATCTCCTTCGGAGCATCCATTCCTTGCACCTCCTGATTTACCAGGCTGGATAAGATCCATTCGGGGTGAGAATCTTGGCGAGGATGACCGGCTAACTATGCTTATCGAGGTGGCTAGTGTGTGCTGTGTGACTTCTCCAGAGCAGAGGCCTTCAATGTGGCAGGTGTTAAAGATGATACAGAAAATTAAGACCAGTATAATGGCCGATTGCTCGACTGTTCGATCTACTAGCTATAGGCCTTCGTAGCTTGGCATGCCGAGTAAAGGTTTATTGAACATGAGAGTTGTGATACATTGCCAAGCAAAAGGAGACATTGGTATCATCTTAACATGGCACCGAGGGATCGGATGTGTGAAGCTTCTGAGGTGAAAGTGTTAGGAAATTTATATTTCCTAATGCATAAGGTGGGCGACATATTATACACACTAATTATATTAGCTATTTATATATAGACATACTTAACTAAAATGATCATTTTATGTTAGCTAAGCCTTTAGACTACTTGTATGTGATGTGAGTTCATATATGCGGATACTGATTTAATATGAGGATGTTATGGGAATTATGGGCACCCGATACGTCCTCATATATAAGGCGATATTATTTTGGGTTTTGGCCTCCGGTCACTTCTCTCACTCTCGGTTCTTCTCTCCCCATCAAGAGAAATCAGGAGGTCCTCCTCCCAAGGAATCAAGGAGACAAGTGATTAAAAGACCAAATCACCCGCTCGATCCATCCGGAATTGGTGATCATTCTCTTCTCTTCGTCCTCTCTTCTTCCGCTGTGCTGTTCATGTTATCTCATGGATTCAGGTATGTGTTTTCACCCTTTGTTTTGACCTTTGGTGAGTATAGCATGAAGGAGACATAAATTGATGTGCTGTATCATTATTTATGAATCAACAGAAAGCACCACCATCAATGGAATAATTGTCCGTCAGTCGGGCATTTATCAGATGAAAGACTAGATTCTTGAGCTCTAAAGCAATGTTCTGGGCATGAATCTCTGTTTTGAGCTGAGCTTTTGCAAGATTCTTTGACAGCCGGCGTAATATAGTTGTCGGATCTTGTGTGTATGTATCTTATAAATATAAGATTTGCTAAAAAAAATTAAATAAATGTGAGAATTTCGCGTCGCCAGGTTCTGTGATGGAGATAATTACCTGCGACATTTGGATCATGTGATTGCAGGGTCTTGAAATTATGGTGTATATTGAGGCCAATTGAGAACCAAGGATTCAAGATCACTTACCGAAAAGAATCAAGATCAGGAATCCCATTTGTTCGTATTTTGAGTAAACTTAAATGGGATTCAACAAATTATCGTTTATATTAAATAAAAATTTATGCTTCTAATGTTATGGTTTGTGTGGAAAAGAGAATAAAAATTACGAGGAAAGTGAATGCTTGAATTTTAAATTTGATGTTTGTCCTATATGATAAGTTTGTCCTAAGTGGCGAAGAGAGGGGAGGGAGTGGGAGAGAAAAGAAAGGAGAGGGAGTAAGAGGGAGAGGGGAGAGAAGAAAATGAACATGAGTGTGTTTAAATAAATTTTTTTATTTTAAAAAAATTATTATATTATTGATAGAAGTTAGATAATATTATAATAAATTTTTATAATTTTTTGAGACGTTCCAAACAAAAATAATTTCAAATTTTTAACTGGAGTGAAATATTTATAACACGAAGGTATGGACTACTGATTTAATTATATATAATATTGGGCCGAATAAAAAATACTCATAGATAATATTTATTATATGGAACTTAAAAATACCTTAAAAATTTTTGGATACTAATAAGTTTACATAATTTTTAATAGGTTTTTCAAAATGAGAACCTAGACATTATAATGGAGAAAGGATTTAGAAATGGGTGAAAAAATATAAAAAATAATAAAAAAAAAATCTAGCTAAAAATTATGCAAACTTATAAAAAATTTTAATGTTCAGGGGACGGCACAAGAACTAGAGTGCATCCTTTTGCTTCCTGCAATACCCTCCTCGCACTGTGCGTACCAAGACGATGGACGACATGGCAGCCTACTACGCGCCTCCGCCGCCGCCAGGCATCCACCCCTCCCATCACCACCACCACCACCCATACTTCCAATATCCTCCTCCTCCTGCTTCTGTCGTCATCGTCCATCCTCAGCCCTCAGAATCGCGAGTTCCGCCTCCGATGCCGGTGGCGCAACATCCACATCTCCTCCATCCTCCGCCACTGTCTTCCTCGTACGCGGAACTCCTTCCACCTCCGCCGCTTCCGTCACACGATGAGGTCCGAACCCTATTCGTCGCCGGCCTCCCCGACGACGTCAAATCGCGCGAAATCTACCATCTCTTCCGCGAATTCCCTGGCTACGAATCTTCCAATCTTCGAACCGCTACAGACCATTGTCAGGTCAGTTTGGTGGCCTAGCAAATCATCTTTTGTGCTTATCTGGTCGTTGAGTGTAGGCAGTTTGGGCAATTGTAAAGGCAATCTTGATTTCTGAGCATTGTGACATGTGTAATGGAGAAACCCTAATCTGCGACCAAATTGAGTTTGGGTTATGGTGAGGAAGCTTGTTTTAAAGTTTTCCCTTGATGGATTTTGTTTGAGGAAGATTTTGTGGCTTTGGCTTTATTGTTTTCTTGCTATGGGCTTATGTAGTCTGTATCTTTTTGTAGCATCGCTTTACTTGTTGACAGGCTTTTTACTTGTTGGTCGCAGCCATTTGCTTTTGCTGTGTTTTCGGATCAGCAGTCCGCGGTTGCTGCAATGCATGCGCTGAATGTAAGACTATATTGCAGCAATTTTGTGTATAAAACTATAAATTGATCATTTCTGTCTTATGTATTTTACCTTTTATGCTTGAAACATCTAGTTGACATTCATGATATAGAAATGGGCAGAAATGGGCAATGTGAGATGGCACCTTAACGATACTTTAAAAATTGGTTGCTGGCACATCTGCAAGTTTTTGATGTGCATTGTGATATTCAACATTGGTGGGTGAAAAGCGATTGAGATTTAATATAGGTCTAGTGAGTTACATATTTGTTAACATCGCTTATAACCTTTTCCGGTTGGGAGAGAGAAAAAAGTCCATTAAGCTGTGGTCGGTAGGGCTTTGTGCTTGGGGTGTTGCATGTAATGCCTTACACGTGAGGTAGTAAGTGTCTGACTTTTTAAAGGGATTGTTTTGTCCTTGACAATCATTATACAATACAAGGTACTAGATATGTAGCATAGGTGCTCATGAGGTATCTGTTGACTGGCTTCTAATCAATGAGCGTCTCACACTGAAAGGAAAAAGGGAATGGGGGAGGGGAGATGCCTTTCTGCTCTTTTTAATGATGTTTTGGTTCCTTATGTCTTCGATCGTATGCCATGTCCTAATTGGGCGACCTTCTGTTGATTATGCTGGGATAGGGAATGCTTTTTGATCTGGAAAAGGGGTCGTCTTTATATATTGATCTTGCGAAATCTAATTCCAAGTCTAAACGCTCAAGAACAGGTATGTCAAGAGCTAGATTATACATGTTCTCTATCCATATGACATTTTTTTTGTTGCAATCTCATTTTCACACTGAAGCTCTAAATGTTGTCTCTTAACCTTCTGAATGTTGGCCATTAGATGATGAAGGTCCTATTTCCGACAAAAGATTTAAGGGATCTCCTGCATTTGCAAGAGGTAGCTTTGATTCTGGTAAGGTTATTGCTCCAACTCTATGGGTTGTTCTGGTCTTGTCTACGTAGTATGTCCTGTTTTAATGAATCAGTGGAGCTTATCTAAATGGATGGTAGGCACATATACCCTCCATGGTTGGCGGATGAATACAACAATTCTTTTTTGCGAGTGATACCAAATCTCACTTGCACAAATAAGTTTCCTGACATTGATGATACTGAGTTGCTTTTGTTTCCTTTCTTATTCAGCATTTTAGTTTGTCACATGAGAAACACGTTCTTGTACATCCTCACGAATCACATGTTTTTGCACACGTGGGCACTAGCAGGTGTTTGCAGCTTTCACATTCCTGGAATGGGTAATTCTGCTCAAAACATGATTGGTTATCCATCTGCACAAAGGTCAATTGCACTGCTTAAGCACATTTTTATTGTTAAAATTGCTGATGTCTCATCTGATTAAGCACATGACTGTTATCAGAATTACTACTAACAAGCTGGTAGGAATTTTCTATACATCGTGGTTTATTCGAAAGGGGAATTTACTGATTTTTCTTTTAGCATACTGCCTTTTTAGCTATTCTTGCTTTTGACCCATTTTTTCTTTTGTTTTTCATGTTTCAGTCATCTGAGCTTTGGTACTAGAATCATCAATCCGCCACGAACTGCAAAAACGGTATTGTTTTCCTATGTGATCTTTCATGGCCCATTGAACTGCATATATGTAATATCCAAGTGTTTGCTTCTCTACCGCCGTTGCTCCAATGATATTTTGAAGGCATTCTGTTCTGAAAGCATGTAAACCTAAAATTAAACTATGTCTTGAGGGTTGGGCTGTTTTGCAGCCATAGAATTGAACTGCTTCTGATTATTGTTCTAGTTCCTGGAACTGTACTCGCCACTCAAAGATGACAAGGAAGAAGGTCAAAGTTAACGATGTCAAACTATAAATCTGCTCTGGTTTCGTTCATAGCCTTACTGTTCTTGTTCTTGGAAGTGTGGTTTCTCAACTCAAGGATAACGAGGAGGAAGTTTATTACATTATGTGACCCCTGTCAAACTTATAAAGCTGATTTAGTTCCCTTCTAGCTGACAATGGAGGCGAAGCACCTCATGCAAGTTTTTTTTTTTTTTTCGTTGAACTTGGGTTGCATGTTGTTTTGTGTCCATTTTTCTGAGAAACTACGTCAGGCGATGCTCTCAACTTTTGTATGTGGTGATCGTGAGGTATGCTGAGGATGGTTGTTAATATGGCAGAATAGACGCTCCTCTCCTCATGGTCAACAAGACAATCCTCCTTGCCCAACAATCTTTGTTGCTAACCTAGGACCTGCTTGCATCGAGCAAGAGCTATATCAAGTGTTTTCAGGGTATGTTAGAGTTTGTTTTTTTTTTTTTGTTGGCCCTTTAATTTGGACTTGCACTTTCCATGTCAAATAAAATTCTATACCTTTGGATTTGTCAGATGCCGTGGATTTTTGAAGTTGAAGCTGCAAAGCTCGCGTGGGGCAGCTGTAGCATTTGTCGACTTTCAGGTACATCCATTCTAACCTCTGTTGTGCCGGCACAATAGTGGCCTAATGAAGCTCTTCAGAAGCTGAATTTTGGTGTCATTTGCTCGCTATGGCATATTCAAGATGAAAATCATCATCATCATGGCCGCTTCCCACTAAGTGGAGTCGGCCACACGTATTCATATTTTTCAATCTGTTCGATGCAAGTTGAAAATCACATGAGAATAATCAACTAAGGGTAGCTGTATAAATAGAAAAATGATAATCATTGCTTATGTTGTGCTGCAATTACTGGCACCTCTTGGCTAGTCATCATCACAGTTAGTAAATTCATTTTCCCTTTTTTCTCTATTATTGATTAGCACATACCAATAAACAATATCAGATTATGGTTGCTCGGTGCAAGCCTAACCATAACTATCCTTGTTAGAATCTGGTCCTCGCATTCTGGTGTTTCTCATAATTACGTATACATATGTATAGACTGGTTAGGAAATCAACCAAATCATTAGTTCATCCAAGTTGGAATCTATTTATTGAAATTCTTGCTCATGATGTGTAGGATACAACATCTTCAACAGAAGCAGTTAGTCAATTGCAAGGTGCTATTCTACCTTCATCTGCAGAAGGGGAAGGCATGCGGTTGGAGTATCCTTTTCTAGCCATATATATATATTAGAAATGTCATCGTGTTGAGCGAGTTAAATTGAGAGCGTATCAAAAAATCTATAATCATAGGAACCATCAACTAGCAAGTCAGTTTTCTATAATCATAGGAACCATCAACTAGCAAGTCAGTTTACAGGTGACTGACCTCCTGGTGACAAACAATTTTGGAAATTTGAAGTCATGAGTTTGCAGATGGTGAGTGTTTTGTAAAACAAGAGGTCGTGAGTTCGAAACCTCTTGTGTGCAAACAGGTTGAGTTGGTCATGGACGTATAAGGCTTTGTCTTGACTTTAATTGCTTTCCACCGTAAGCGTCCGGTGGGATTGGTCTCCTAAGAGTAGTCGTGTTCGTCCGGACATCCGAGTTATAAAAAAAAAAAAAAAAAAAAAACACGATTAACAAAGAATTTGTTGTGTTATTCTTTTTATTTGATGCCAAACTACTACTTTCTCTCTTTTCGTCATTGCATTATCGCGTGTTTGCTTAACTCAAAGTCAGATTTGCTAAATCCCGGATGGGAAAGCGGAAGACGCGAAAGTAAGCTGAGGACCCATGATGTCTAAGAAGACAGAACCGAACAAGTTTGGAGGCAATTCATACGTTAGCTGCTGGATGTGAGTCATGATGAGTTCACTATCTTCTTTCCGCCCCTCCCTATCTCTCCCTCTTTACTTTCTTTTTCTTCTCATGTTCGATTTTTTTAGACTCTTCTGCTTACATATGATAAATCAACTGTTGGCAATTACTAATTAGTTTGATGGCTTGTGGAATCCAGTTATTCACCGTTTTTAGTGGATTTTATTTGTTGCTCACTAGTGTTTTTAAGCCACAGCATCTTGAGATTCATTAATCATATTGTTCCAGGTTTTTCTCATCCTCCCCTTCTAGTTTGATCATATCTCCAACAAACTTTTAGAGCACCCACAATGGTTATTTTTTCATTTTTCTCACTATTTACATTCTAAAAATCTTTAGATTTACATTCACAAACACTCATCATATAATACTCTCACTATTCATAATTTACAAATCTCTAAATTTTCTCCCTCTACTATTCAACACTCTTAAGTTTTTTTTTTTTTCAAATTATTACACAATACTACATCATATTTTTTCATTCATTTAAAACATTATTATATAATACTCATACCATTTAAATTCTATATCACACTCTAAAGGGGTCCTGGTCCCGAGTTATTTCGATTGAGTCTTTACAACTGTCACTTGTCCTCCAGATGACGATCATGTTCCTATATTAAACAAGTTGTCACCCGAAGGTTGTGTTAGGTGCCCCTATTAGGAGTGTAGATGAGATGATACAGTTTGAGCTCGACTCGTGATTCGACTCAAAAAAAGCTCGAAAAGTTCGGCTCGAGTTGAGCTCGAGCTCGACCTCTAAAAGTTCGAGCTCGCTAACCTAACAAACTGAATGAGTTAACGAGTT
>JAOWBR010163040.1:0-12102 GCA_028571145.1 Dionaea muscipula
AGCTTTATCATCACCGGCTCGGGGTCCTCATCGGGACCGGCTCGGGGTCCTCACTGCACCGGCTCGGGGTCCTCTTCTGGACCGGCTTGGGATTCATCACCTGCTCGGGGTTCACACCCGGCTCGGAACTCTGCCATCTCCACCATTTCCATTGCATCTTATTGCTGCTGCTTCACTTTCCAAAGGTTAAAGATGATGAAATCATCCAGATCCAGTCAACATTTCCACTCGGTCAACCCCCCTAATTGAGTTGGGCCACTTCTTTTTGGGCTGAGCATTGGATGAAACTGGGCTTGGAAGATTTAAACTAATGGGTCACCTAACTGGGCTTGGCCATCTCCATGTGGGCTCAACAAATCATTCAGGCCTTTAGCCAGTTAAGCCCAACTACACCAATTAAAGTCCATTGACACAAGGAAAGTGGGCCCATGTAATTTTAGGCCCCTTAATCCAATTAAATTACTTGACTTAATTAACCCAAATTCCTCCATTATTCTTAAAATTAGGGTTTAGGCCCTTTGACCCCACTTTCTCCACCGAGTCCCCAAAATTCACCCGGAGACCATAAAAATCCCGCACACGGTCCGTTTAACCCGGTCTGGCCCGGTTTGACCAACCACGCCTGACCGGCCCACTTTCTCTCTCCTGCATTCTCTTTCTCTCTGTTCCGTATTTTTCGGTCCTCCTCGCATGCAGGAGCGACCGGACATTTTAAACACTTGTTTACTTAAGCATCGAAGCGGTCTCCCCCGGGTCATTCCGTGGGGTACCCTCTGACGTGTTTGCTCATTCATCTCAGGTTCACTTTGGAGCGGGTCGGGATCGTCTTCGCATCACCATTCACTCCTCCCCCGTGCCGACCGGGTCCACTCCGCCGGCCGGAACCGCCTCATCCCGATCGGACCGGGACTTTGATGATCGCTTCTGGAGGGTCCTAAGCGCAGACCGCCCTCGAGATTTTTCCAGGAGTATCAATAGGATTTTTATAGCCCCGAGCCAATGTGTTGTAATATTAATCAAGGTTACTCAAAACCTTGTTCATGTAATTTAATCGCTTTAAGTGAATAAATGTATAAGGTGAGGATTTAATGTTCTAGAGCGGTAGAATTTTATTTCCTTATTTTATTGTCTTTTAAGGGCCCGTTGTCAAACGTCGGTCTAACCCATGCATACATCCCCATGTGAATGACTGATTCAACAGGTATCCCCGTATTTCCCTCGCCATGGGAATCAAACAAACATGTGGCTCCGGGCTATACATACCCATATATATGTCTAACCCTTTGTGATGACAGGCACAATCTTTTTATCGTGTGGCCCTGAGCTACGAACAATATATATTGTTCACTAACCCTTATTTTACAGAAATAATTGAATCCCATGGCAAAGGGAACTATCTGCATGTTATTATCTGCATAACTTGTGTGCTAAGTAATCGGACTTAGATTATTAATTCCAATCATATTATGATTTTGAGGCCAACATAAACCCTCTCAAATAACCAAATTCATGTAAAAAAGCCCAAAAAACCGTTTGGCCATCCCCGAGCCATTATGACCCAAAGCCGACTCAAAGTCGCACACAATATCTTCACTAAAGTCATCTTCCAAGTTAAACCAAATTTATACCCTCGAGGTCCTAAGCCCTCATCCATTTAAGCCGACCATTTCCAAGCGTCGTACCACCGAGGTCCTAAACCCTCACCATTTAAGCCGACTGTCACCTAACGTCGCACACCCCGAGGTCCTAAGCCCTCCACTTTTTAAGCCGACCTTCTCAAAAATGTCGCACATCCTCTAAAGCCCAAAATCGTTGGCCTCCTAATCATACTGTGGTTAGGATTGATGATCAAAGTCGTGTTACATGTGTGCTTATATGTCTACTGCTTTTTAGGATTTGTATAGGAATTTACCCCGAGCATGCGTCCTTATCTATGCACGAGAAACCTAACCCCTGAGGTTATAACCATGATGTAAGAGACCCGACTAGGGGGGTGTTGGGTGCTAGATTAATAGATTTTAGTCGACCTTCCCAACACTTAACCAGGCTCCCGATCTCAGACCTGATAACGCAGACCATACCTTGTCCTTCCATTTCTTTTTGGTGCCACGGTCGCCGATACCTTTTGTTAGATAGAATTGGGCCTAATCTTTCCTAATTTCTACGAGTAAATTAGGTGGCGACTCCACCCCAACCAATCATCAGAAACCAAAAAACGAGCGCACCCCAGAGGAAGGCTCCGGGCTCAGCCCCCAGGCCGCCGTGGTCCCCCGAGGATCCGCCATCGGGGTCTAAGCGCAGAGAGACCTAGGCGGTCAGGTCGGTTTCGCCCCCGCGGAACCGGCAGGGCCCCGCCCTGGCGCGGTCAACTCTCTCCACATCTGTCCTGAGTTTGATTCTGTACTCTCAAGACCGTAATCGCCAATCGGGCTATCATCGTCCGCATATCCTTGTTTATTCAATTTTTCTCATACAGCCCGTGCTCGTTGATGTAATGATTGAGATCACTCTGAGTCGCTGAAGACACCGCCTGGATTGCATTCAGGGCGTTATCCTCACCGCCAATCGGGCAAAGGTGCACTTTTGCCGACAATATTTTTTTTTTGTCGCCGTATGGGCGTCGTTAAAGGTGGATTTTATTGTAGTGATAATTGAGCGCGGAGGGAAAGGAATATTGTTGAGCACCGGTGCAGGAGATGTGCGGATGTAGTCAGGAGACTTGAAATGAACGGCTGGATAGGCTGGCGTGTAGTTGCCCGAGAGACGTTTTTTCAAAGGCTTGTTCTGAAGGGTGGCCGAGGGTGCCACGCCTTGAAGAAGGGTAGATACCCACTAACCCGAGCTTAGATTGCGACTAATAAGGTTAATATCCTTTAATCGTATTAGTGGAAGCTAAAATAAAAGTTCAACACACACACACACACACGATGGCTGCTTCAATGTGTTCAATTTAAACCTCTTCGATGTATTGTTTTTCGTTAAAGTTGACAGCCATTGTAAGTGTGCATCTAGGTTTCGATAAGTAGTATGATCTCCATCATCCATTTAACACAATCTAAGGGTTGTAAAATGGAGTTTACCTTGGAGTTTACTTTGGTGGCCAAATAACCCCTCCCTATATGGGATATTGACCTTATTTGTTGCAATCTAAGCTCGGATTAGTGGATAATTTATGGTTATATAGTGACAGATAAGCCTCACTTTCTGTGGATTAATTAGCTGATTGAGAGCTCACAAGGCACGAATCCATCCGCAGCGTGCAGCGCTAGTTGTTCTCCTGGGACTGGGAGTTCGCATGATCCCTAAGCTCGAAGCAAGTTACGACCCTGGGCCATGAGCTGAGCAGATTATATTCGGCGGATGGAGGTCTCGATCTCACTCTGCTTAGTCATTCTCTGGTTGGTTCCCATGAAATGAATGATGCCAAATCCTAACAGTTTTATTAGAATAGAATACTCAGGGCAGTCGGTGACTAGGTGACTAAGCTGCTGATGTGGTTTTTTCCATGTGATGTTTTCTTTACTTCTATTTCAATACAAGACAACAGAAACAGAAGCTCAAGTGAGTCAGATTATCGAGATAAAAGACGCACTTTGTGAATTGAAAGATAAAGTTGAAGAATTAAATATTATACCTTTCACTACTTAAGTCAGAAAGAGAAATCTTTTCATGTCGAAAAGAAACCCTCGAGACACGTGGCCAAATGGTCCGAGATTGGATCGTACGGCCTGAACCGGTCAAACCCGAGTCCTTGGTCAAATCAGGTCGAATTTGGTCAATTCGGGTCAAATTTAGTCAAACTTGGTCAAATTCGGTCAACCCCGGGAAAACCCGACCGAACCCATCCTGAAAAATTCCCCACCTCGCCATGAGCACGTGAGATCAAACCGTTCGTCAATCGGAGTTAAAACGAGCTCAAACGAGCCTCCCGATGTTTTTCATGCGGATCGAATTCTTCCTCTTTGACTGACCCATTTCTTCCTCTTTGATCGGCCCATTAGTTCCTCTTTGACTGGTCCAATTAGTCCATTTAACTGGCCCATTAACTTTATTTGGATTAGCCCAACCATCACCTGGACCGGCCCACATTCATCTCCTTCCTCCACTATAAATACCCTAACCCCCATTAATTTAAAGAGGAGGCTACATTAAACCCGCTCCCTGCTCGTCAAACCCGCTCGGTGGACAGCGTCTCCTGGCTTGCTCGGGGACTTCACCTTCAGTAGCTTGCTCGGGAATCTCCTTCATTGCCGGCTCGGCTCAGTGACTCACCATTAGCCTGCTAGGTTCCCACAAAGCCTGCTCGGGGTCACCATCCGCGACTCACTCGGTGACCACCTCCATCAACCCGCTTGAGGAAGTTCAGTAACTTGCTCGGGGAGGCTAACAGACTTGCTCGGGGTCCAGTCATCTCACCCGCTCGGTGGTCTGCCTCCGTCCATCACCCGCTCGGGAACTTCACCATGAACTCGCTCGGGATATCACCTTGAACCTGCTCGGCGAACACACAGGTCCGCAAACCCACTCGGCGTCCTCAACACATCAACAAACTTGTTCGGGGTCATCTTCAACAGCAAACCTGCTCGGGAAAGCACCCCAAACCTGCTCGGGGTCTCCATCCAGTAGCCCCCTCGGTGACCCGTCACCTGCTTGCTCGGGATCGGCGTCATCGCCTGCTCGGGAATCACAGCCGGTTTGGGATTGGTCTTCTCCCGCTCGGGGTGCACAGCCGGCTCGGGATCGGCCTTCACCTGCTCGGGATTCACGGCCGGTGGCTTGATCGGTGATCACCATAGCCGGCTCGGGATCCCACATCATCACCTGCTCGGGATTTCACTCCATTGGCTTGCCCGTTTTCCCTTCCACCAATTGACTGTCCGGGAACCACCATCATCGCCTGCTCGGTGATTAACCTGCTCGGGATTCCTCTCCATTCGGCCGGCCAGGTGTTCCTCCTCACCTTCATTGCCTACCCGGTCGAAACTCCCTCTTGGCTAAAGCTGCTGACAGTGAACAACAAGGAAGAAGATGAAGAATAGAAATTCTAGATCCAGTCAACCATGACAATCGGTCAACACAACCAAGGGAATTGGGCCATTTAATTTGGGTTTGGCTATATCTCGAATCGGGCTTGTGAAACTAATAGTGTTAATGGGCCATCTCTTTTGCTTGTGATTATTTTGGGCCAGTAAATGGTTTAAACCCCTTAAACTTCTAAACCCTTTAATTAACTTCAAGGAAAGTGAGTCTATTTTATCCATTAAACCCTAAAACCCAGAAGGTAACTAACCACTTTCATTAGCGAATGATGATTCATAAAAACATATTAGCAACTGACAAAATGCACATTTTCATAAATTCTGTTGAGATATTAATGCTATAATTGTAGAATAAACCGTGGATACTAAATAAAAGAAATACAGTTTGAGGTAAAGAAAGCTAAACACGTATTTTAATACGTCAAGTGAGTTTTTGTCTAAAAATAACCCTGTATTCTCAATCATAGTAACCATTATACTATTCATGAAAGTAACTTTGCACTTTCGAAAGGAAACAATCATATCATAATAGATTTTCATGGAAAAAGTGGATTTATGGATCGAGAAAATTATCACCCTAAATTATTTCCAAGAGTTTTGGAAGTTTTATGGGTAAACTTTAGGACAATATAAAGGAAAAAAGAATATAAGTCAAACGATTAAAACAATTATTTTGTTAATTCTAGAAAGTTGAAAGTTGGAATCACACTCCTTTATCAAAAAAAGGAGAAACTTTGGATTCACATCCTGCAAGCAAGAAACGTGTTACACGCCCCCATGAACTAGTCCTTTCTCTTTGAGCTGTCGTCAGACAATTTATTAAATTGTTTTATACAATAATTTTGTGTGGGTGATTTTGGCATATGCGTGGGCTTGGTGGGTTCGCCTAAGTTGTGGTCTTCCTTTATCTCTACACCGATCTACCCTCCTTGTTTCCTCCCTATATTCACACAATCCTCAATCCCCCTTCATCCTCAATCCCCCATATCCTTTCTTGGATTTTATCAGCATTTTTCTTTCTAGACAAAGATTATAGATTTTTTTTCTTCATGAATTCTATACTTTGTTTGATCCTTTAATCGACAGATAGTCATTCTCTGTCCAATCACCCCAATTTCTCACCTAGCGTTGTCTTCCTTCAATAATTTTGAATTTGTTTGCATTCCCAGAAATTCGGAAGATTGCATAGAGAAGGAGAGTCTGTATTTGTTTTCTGATGCGATGCGAACTGGGTTAATATAATATAATCTGCAAGGTGAAGATTTTTGTGCGGAAATTGATTTAGCCGGAGGAGGAAGATGTTATACCTGAAGCAACCTAATTTGCATGAAATGGGGAGATGGGCAGCTTACAGGATCTTTGTTTGAAGCGAAGCATTGGAATTTGGATGCCGGTTTGATTGCTTCCCGGGCCAGGAGGCTCGGGATCTTGACCCAAAATGGAGAACATGGATGTGGAAAATGAGCCCAAGCTCCAGGCTTCTCTGTCCCCTGCACAGCACTATATGCAGAAGTTCACGCTTTATGAGACCCCATCGGTATAAGACCTCTCCTTATCTTCATGTTATGTTTCCAGGATCGCTCTATCTTGGGCTATTTAATTTGTTTGATTCTTTACGCTGAGTTAATTAGGGTTGATTTTTGTGATCGTGTCAATGTGGTTTGCTTTGCTATGAGCGTTTTATGGAGCTTGGGTAGTGCGAATTAATGAGGTTGGCTTATCATGCTTGTGATATAGTTGATGTCAATAGTTGTTGTTTTTTATCAGTGTTTGGTTTATCTAGATCGGTGTTGAATGCATAACTTTGTGTGGTTCTCAATTTTTGATTTTCTAACAAGTGGAAGTGGGTGACATAAAGGGGCTTTCAAACTTCTACGTGTATATTCCATTTGAAGTAGCATTTGAACCCTTTCTTTCTAAGTTTTGGGGCTGGATTCTAATGAAAAGTTGGCTTGAAGGAGAAGGTATTCCCAGAGTTGAAGGATTGAGGGAGAAGGTGGTAACTTTTTCTTAGATAACTAAGAGCAAAAAATAAAATAAAATAAATGATAAATAAATAAATAAATTGAGTCAAAGTACACCATGGTGGTGTGATTCATCGGAATGCAGCGTTAGCGTAAAATGATCAGTATGTATAAGGTCACCAAAACAACACCCGGTACCAAGAGGAAACTATCAAATTAGGGGAAGACTGTCTTTCTGCTATAATGATTCGCCTCTTATCTTCTTTCTTGTAGGGCTTATGTTCCTATTTCTGGAAATCTTTATGTTAGATTTCTTCATTTGCCGTAACTCCACTAAATCAGCGACATCCTAGTTTTGTCTTCATACCCAAAAAGGAACATGCTCGGAATTGCAAAATCTGTCATTAATGTTTTAAATTTTGGCTTCATTCGCATGTTTTAAATGTTCATTCTCACTCTCATGGTGCAATTAGTTTACAACAGCCTGATAATTGGCAACTAAAATTTCCATAAAACTTAAGCAATCGACCAATTTGTTAATAGTCTTTGTGACAAATTGGTGCTATTTTGTACTTCCATGGTTGATGGTTTTTGATTTGATTTACCTGAAGGTTAGAGTTGGATTGGAGATGTTCTGATGTTATTCTTCTACTGTTTATTCAGAAATTCTACATGGTTGGGAGGGACAAGAGTAGAACATATTGGCGAGTTCTAACAATTGATAGGTTAGATCCATATGAGCTGAATCTTCTTGAAGATTCAACCATATACACAGAAACTGAATGTACCGAGTTGCTGAAACGGATACATGAAGGAAATAAGGCAATCGGTGGTCTCAAGTTGACGACTACTTGTTACGGGATTGTTGGTATGAAGGTTTATTTTCTGTTAGTGTACCTGAATGGATACAATATTGTTTATAAGAATGCTAAACTTTGTTCACGGCATTTAGGGTTCATTAAATTTCTGGGGCCCTATTATATGTTGGTGATAACTAAAAGAAGAGAGATCGGTGCTATATGTGGCCACTCGGTTTATGCTATCTCGAAGAGTGAGATGATTCCACTTCCTTATTCCATGCTCCAGTCCACTGAGGCAAACCCTAGAATTGAAAACAGGTACAAGGTTCTGCGTGAATTCTCTTATTTTTGTCATGCAGTTTAGTTCCTCATTATACTTTAATCTTAGATATAGTTCATACTCTGGTAATGTGATTCCTTTCGGGAAACCCAAAAAAAAGGCTAGTTGTTTTTAAGTATTTATTATGATAAAACAGTTGGAAGCAACATTCTTGATTCTTTCCTTTGACAGAATGTATGAAGTTCAGAGAATATTCTGACATGTTTAAGGATGTTTATTGACAAGATTCTTTTCTGTAATTTTCATGATTTTTCTCTCCATTGGTTCATGTGAATGCTCTTGAATCTCCAAAATTATAGTACAGAATTTTCTACACAAACCATCTTGTTGGAGAAGACCTTTGAGCTCTATTTTATGTTCATTCCACATGCAGGGGCGGAACCAGAGGGGCTACGGGAGCTGCAGCCCCACCTATGGTTCGGTGTAGTCTTAAAATAAATATGCCTATATGTCCTTTTTAACTATTTATAGTAAAAAGCGTCTATTCAATCACAAGGTATCTTCAGCCCAGGTGGCATGGAGTGGGTTGGAAAGCCTTGTAATACTTCTTTGAGGACTTGCTTGGGTATCAGGAATGTAAACCTGATTGGTTATTGCAATGTAAAGAAACAATAATTGACAGACACAGTTACTTGGAACCAATTATTCAAATGGATTTTGTAAGAGAAATTGGAAGACGGGCAATGAACACGTGCATGATATCAACCTAGTAAGCTCTAGCAGTTGATATCTTTCTTGATAGCAATACCCCTCTTTGAAGTACCTCTGGATGCATGAACCGATTCAAAAAATGCAAGCTTGTGTGCAATCTCTATTCCACAGTGAGATAATGTACTGTGAAAATGATGAAATAATTGCACTGGAACAGGGATCCTTCCGGCTTATGGCACAGCTGTGGATTCTTAGAATGTGTCTTAAGATAATTACTCCTAAGGAAATGTGATCACAAACGGGTTGTTTCAACCCACCCTATGTGCACAATCTTGGGTCTCAGCTTGAAGGTGTGTTTAGCAATCTACGCAACAATAACTGGTTGCTAAATTGACTAAACATCTCCTTAGGCTGACATGACAGGGGACTGACTGTATGTGGACAAAAACCTTTTGGCTGGGCTACTTGTTACTAGAAGTGTTCTTGTGGACACCATCTACCTTGAACTAGTTGCTTGCATTTTGGCAAATTCCTATTTGATATTCTGTTGGTGTCCTTGTTTCCCTCTCCTCCCTCTCCCAAACCGAGCTATTGATCTTTGGTATACTGATATTTTGCAGATACAAAAAGCTCCTGTCCATGGTTGATCTTACAAAGGACTTTTATTTCAGCTACTCATACCACGTCATGCGTACCCTGCAAAAGAATTTGTGTGATCATAAGACAGGGCAAGTTCTTTATGAAACCATGTTCGTGTGGAATGAATTCCTAACCCAAGGAATTCGAAGTCACCTGCAGAATACATTATGGACTGTTGCATTGGTTTACGGATTTTTTCAGCAGGCAAGGAAGGAATAGCCTCGTTTTTTAGCAAATCTTGTCAACTCTCTTACTGGTTGATATTTCATATTTATTTACATGTCCTTCACACAGACACACACGGATGCACATACTTACATGCACAAGGATCAACCGATCAGCATTTAACTAATACTTGTGGCTGATGGATGTTTAAAAAGCTGTAATTATTGTTAATGTGTTTTTGCCTCTTGGATGTCTTGTGGTTTTAAATCCAGGCGGCATTGTCTGTTGATGGTAGGGACTTCAAATTGACGCTTATTGCTAGACGATCACGCCATTATGCTGGTACCAGGTTGGTAGTGGTGGACATTTGTTGGTTTCCTTGTATTTTCAAGTCACTTTGTTTCCCTCTGGAGTATGAATCAGATTCTGTTCATTGTATTATCAGAGAAGTGGATGTTTTGGTGGTCTATATGTCATATGTAGGTTGTGGTGCCAGATTCATATGATTCTGAATTATGGTACTACAAGTGTCATTCAGCTTAACAATCAACTTTTTCAACATATACGGACCACCTCTGTCCCATAATACCTGTGCATCTTTGGGACCTCAGTTTTTCTGAGAAACATTACTTAACATGCTTTGTGTGCACACTTTGTAGATATTATGCACTATTTGTTATGCTTAAAACACATTGAAAAAAACAATTTCGACAATGTTTTCGGAGTGAACAAGAATGACTTTGTGAACCAACAGTATGGGATGGAGGGACTAATTTATAAACGTTGATGTCCGTTGCTCCCTTGGTGTGTCCCATTTTCTATGATGAATAATGTTATGTCCCGACTTTTGATTTTGTTACCAATTTTAGGTACTTGAAACGTGGTGTGAATGAGAAAGGAAGAGTTGCAAATGATGTCGAAACTGAGCAAATTATCTTCGAAGATGTTCCTGAAGGATCTACTGTGCAAGTCAGTTCTGTTGTTCAGGACCGCGGTTCAATCCCCCTTTTCTGGTCACAGGAAACATCTCGCTTGAATATCAAGCCCGATATCATATGTATGTTATCTTTATCATTACATCAACTAGGCTCGCATATAGGATCTATCCGTAGTTTACCTGTTTTGATTTTTTTTTTTTGACTTTGCTGGGAGTTACAGTGTCAAAGAAAGATCAGAATTATGAAGCAACAAGACTCCACTTTGAGAACCTCGCCAAGAGATATGGAAATCCCATTATCATATTGAATCTGATAAAGGTAGGTAATGACTGTTTGTTAATGTTAGGAGTTATATATACCCACACAATATAGATATCTCAGTTCATTATCTGTATCTGTTACCTTGTAATTTTCTTTAATTGTCAACAGGCAAATGAAAAGAAGCCTAGAGAGTCTATTCTTCGCACCGAGTTTGCTAATGCAATTGATGTTATCAATAATGACTTATCAGAAGAGAACAAGCTGAAGTTCCTTCACTTTGACCTACAAAAACATAATCGAAGGTAATTTTTTCCTTGTTCAACGTTGCTGCTATCATTTTCTCTCATTGCTCATCGAAAGTAATTTAATATTTGCATATTGTGTCTGACTGTTGCAATTTTGCTTCTTTTGTATCCCCCCCACAGCAAATCTACAAATGTTCTACTTCTTCTTGGAAAAATAGCTGCTTATGCATTGACGTTGACGGGCTTCTTTTATTGTCAACTCCCACCTGCGACGGGGCCCGGGTCCTTAAGATGGCGATCTTCCGAGTATGTCTACTCCATTCAGTAGTTGGATCTGCACGATGTTTTTGAATTCCTATTATGCCTATGCCCGACCTCTTTTATTAAAATTTTGTGGGTAAAATTTTCTTGTTGATTAGGGACGTCGTGTAGTCTGTGTGTGCAATATAAGGCACACTACTTTTTTACTTTCTAGTTTTTCTGCTGGATGACTACTAAAAAGAGGTGCATGACGAAAACTATAACGCAGGAATCTCGACACAACTAACCGTTCTTTGAGGAGTGATTCTGGAACTGAGAACGAAGATGCCGATAACACAGAGATAGGTATTTTTAGTGGCACAACCTGTGGAAGAACTTCTACCAAGAAGCCCGTGTTCCAAAACGGAGTTCTCAGAACCAACTGCATAGACTGCCTCGACCGAACAAATGCCGCACAGTATGCTTATGGGTTAGCTGCCATAGGACACCAGCTTCACGCACTAGGTGTGATAGATGTATCTAAAGTAGACCCTAATGCACCTCTGGCTGACCAGTTGATGGATTTCTATGAAAAGATGGGAGATACTCTTGCACACCAATATGGTGGTTCAGCTGCTCACAACAAGGTATTCTGAGTATGTTTGCTATAAGCCGATTTTAATCTATTTCATTTTCTAGTCAATAACAGCAACAAGGTATGGTATTGATATATATATATATATAATATATATATATATATATAATTAGTTTCAAATAAGGATGCCCTCTTTGGAATAGTAAGAGTGGGCTTTTGTGGGCC